>JAPTHN010000001.1:8555264-8842764 GCA_026936325.1 Platynereis dumerilii | reverse complement strand
TGAGGATATTAGAGTACCCAGTGGGGTCCTGCCTCAATGTATCCCACTGTCTGGAGAATAGCCGCTGAGTAGCCGAGGGTATGCTGCCGCGCAGCCTATGTTTTTAAATAAAAAAGCCGGTATTTTTGCTATAGACATTACATACTTTGTGCAATTGTAGATGATGATACTTTGATACTGTAATCTTTTTGCCTCTGGAACTTGTTAGTATATCAGTCCAGCATTCAAATAAACACAAGAAAGTAATTCTAAAATTATTTTGCAGGCATTTATGCTTATGGTGTCATTTTTTTATAGTTGGGCGTTTTCATTTGCTTCCGAGCGCCTAGACTTCATGTTGTTAAATTAAGCATAGCGATGTTAATTTCAATGTTAGAACAAGAAAATTTTTTCAAAAAAAACTAGAGGCGATTTTCAAAGCAAATTCAGCTTGTTCCACATATTTGACCCCATCTGCATTTAATTACGGCCGATCCCGCAAAGAGCGTCCCATCCCGCAACCGTGTATCCGCGTTTTACATTACGAAATCCCGCGGCCCGCCGTCCCGCAAATTTGACCCGTCCGCATTTTATGCACGACGCTAGCCTCCCGTTTTGCTGACGTAGATTCACAGCCTGATTTTCTGAATCTTGGAAAAAGCCTCCTATCGGGAGGCCTGTACCCAGCTATACAGAGGCGAGTGGCTATATATAGAGTTACTAAGACTATATCAGCGAAGGGCTGAAGCATCGCCTCAAAAAATTTTTGGCTGATTCTTCATCACAAAATCATAGTGCATGCCTCTGTATCAAATATTATTATTTTTGTTCATTTATTAGAAATGGTCTGTCATCCCTAATTGTACTCCTTATAAGGGTAGAGCAATGCATGCTACATAATGTTCATCAACAAAAGCCAAGACTTGATCAATGTGGTGTTGTCACAATACTTACATATATCTGCACTGGTGAGTGTAAATAGGCAGAGAGGTCCTCATTCCAAGAACATTGAGAAAGTGTTTTCTCACATTGGTAATAATTAATTGACATGCATGCAACCATAAAGCATACACTGTAATATGTAGATGGCACAGCCATTGAATTCGCGAAGCCAGTGGCGGATACAGGGGGGGGGCACTTAATTCTCACAAAATTGACTACTAGAACTATGTTAACACCATACCATATTTATAAAATCACCATGAAGGCAGAAAACTTATTTTGGTGGTTGTAGATATTTTGAAAGGAAATTGAAGGGGAGGGACTGAAAGACTAACAATGTATCTGTGAACCCGAACCACACCTCAATGAACAACCATACTTTTTCAACCTCAAATAGGAGTAGAAACCTTTACCAGCTGACCAGGGAACATGCTCTTTCAACATTGGACAACAGAAAGCGTATCAATCAGACCGCTACATATTCTCCAAAAAATCACTTTCATTTGGATCAGGACCTCAACAACACATGAATCAAATTCAGCTTTGAAATGGAAGACAAGTCTTCGATTATGGAGTCTTAAGAAAACACAGAACTTTCAGTCCGACTGTTGTTTACTTCTGGTCGTACACGTAGGATTGACTTGAAAGTTGAATATTTTTCCATAGCGATGACAGCATCCGTTTAGGACAAACAACCACAAAAATGAAGTTGAAAACATACGAAACATTTCAAAATCGAGGTCGGTTGAAATTCACATGCTGTATGTCAGCATTTTAGTAAGGAATACTTCTGTCTACTATTACTATCATTTGATGAGATTTACATGCTTTTTTTTTTCACAAGCATTTTAATTTAAAAATTTTTCAAGTTAACTTTTGGAGATAACAACACAAGTAGTCAAATATTCTCCATTGCTTCAGAAGAACAGATATGCAGGGTTGAAACTTTTTCAATGTTTTTGTTTGCAAAGGAAGTTTTATACATAGAATGGGGTCATCTTTTATACATTGTGATATGAAAAAGGTTGTAAAAAAGTAGTTTTCTCACTAAATTTGTCTTTTATATTATTGGGAATATTGGGTGCATACCATTGATGATACCAATGATGTCGGAAATATCAGGCAACCATGCTATTTTAGATCTAGCTTACAGATTTACTGGTGCTCATTTAAGACAAAAGCTTCAGTGACCTTTATGATAGAAATTTTGACAAAATTGGGAAATAAACATGCCTTTTTCATTGAAAGAAACATATCTTTATCAAAAAATTTAAGCCTGCATAATTATCTTTATAATTACAAATTTAATCAAAAGAGCAATTTCAAAGTCCTAAAACAAAAGTTATTAAAAATATTTTTCAAAATGTAGGCCTGTTACCAAAAATTAAACCCATCTCATATTCTCTATTACAAGTGCTAATATCCTTGGTGGGATTTCTAACAATTTTGCAGATTATATATATATATATCACATTTCAGTTTTGGAAAATAAGCAAATGAAATAATAGTAATAATGCTTCGATGCACAATTCATTTTCAGTGGATTGACACCAGCCAGTATTGTATCAGTCATTGCATCCACATTAGTTGGATCTGAAAAATAAAAAATGAATTGACATAACAATTGTGGTCAACATAGCATTACATGTTGTTTCCAATGTTTACATGAAGCACTTTTAATGCAAGAGGCTTTTACAATTGGAGATATCGCAAATTTGAGTTCTTCAGTGCCAATAAAGTTTATTGCGAAAGTGCAGAATTAAATTTTCTTATAATGTATGGAACAAAATATATGAAATTGAGCAGATTACTGTTACCAATTTGAGAAAACACGGTCATCTCTTAATCATAAATCTATGTGAAGACCTCTGTACCTGTCTTACAGTGTCATCAATTGGTGTCCTGAATGTCAGACCAAATCTATGTTGTCCCATGGATGTAGAAAATTGGAAGATGACAGTGCCCGGCTGTCTGCTGTTGTCCAGTATTTCAGATGTTCATTTAAGGTTTAATATTCTAGGACATTATCAGCAGCAAACCTTACCCTGAAACAAAAGAAAGAAATTAAATTCACAATTTTGCATTCACTTTTATTGCCGGATATTTGGAATTATAACTAAATTAATTTACGACCAGACATATTTGGAGAAAGAATCAGGACAGCAGTCACAGTAGGGGTTCGACTAATTACTGTGACCCATTCCAGAACATCCATCGATAAGTTTAAACTAAAATTTAATAACCATTTGATGTAGACCCACTTTTCGGGGAACCAACTGATTTTTGCTTAAAATATAGACCGTCTTCCAGGCATAAACGTGGGTAAAACCAAATTCCCTGTGTTTTCCCTGAATTTAAGGCCAAATTTCAAAATCCCAGATTTTTCCCTGCAGCCTGGACAAGGAATTTTTTTTCACCATTTACCCTGTTCGGTGTGTACTGTACTTTCAAAAACACAGATCATTGTGTTGTGTTTGATGACGGAGTGGTAATTGTAGCCAATAGGGCCTGTTATTTAAAAAAAAATTATTTCATAGTTTTTTTAACCATAAACGTACACTTGTCTTTGGTTTATAATTAGTAACCCTGAACATAATAAGGGGGCGACCATTTAAATTCCGGGCGGGGCTGGGAGTTTTCCTCATCCGGAAATTATTTATTGTACGGTGAAGGCGGCAGTATTTATTTATTTCAAGCATAGGCGTAGGAGGTCAATTAATTTTGGGGGGGGGGCTGCCCGAAAAATTTTGCCCAAATTGCCCCAAAAAATAAAAACTGCCAAAAGTTTCTGCCCGAAACTGCATGCAAAATCGACTTACCAAATTTTGGGGGGGGGGGGGTGCAGCCCCCCCCCCCCCCCCCCTGCCTCCTACGGCCCTACGCCTATGATTTCAAGCACGCAAAGTCCCCGAATATTCATTCCTAAATCAAGAAATTCCTCACAAAAGAAATACCCAGGCTGGCAGAAATTATTTATTTCAAGACTGCCCAAAAAGAATTAATTTTACCAAAAACCGGTCAAGAAATTATTTATTTACAAAAAACTCAAAGCCCCCTCCCCCTTTGACATTAAATGATCTCCCCTAATCCGGAGTACAAGTTAAGTGTCAATCAACATGATCAAGACACATCAATGACCTGACCACATTGACAAGCTCAAAGACTGCATGCACATTGGGCCTACACAAGGATTTAGAAAGATTTGTTCAGGTCAATACCCACATGGTATCCTGATATTATTTACTCACCTGACATCACCACAAACTGCAGTTATTGTGAGTTGCGCTCCAAGAAGGTTTAACTTTCGACTTTTGAGTCTGTCAGCTGCCTGTTGCTCGGCCACTGACCTAATTAGCACTCTCTTCTTTCCCCCTGCACCGGAGAGCTCCAATCTAGGTCAACTGCAGACTGCAGCGCCACTCTCAGGTGCCTTTTGCCACCATGACGCCACCTGTCTAAATAGATCGCGAATGACAGATTTTTTTCTCGGAAATGTTTATTTATCAAGTTTGTGATACGGAATAACAGTGGCGAAGGATAGGATGCGGCCAAATTTAATATTTAGATTCTACTGAGGATGATAAAGGTAACTTTTTTCAACATATTGTCCGAAACTTGGCGTTTGATCAGGGATTAACTCCACAATTCTATTTTTAGACCTGCCAAATTGTGGACGGTCGTTCTCTGCTGGGTCACTAGCAGGTGTCAAAATGAGCCTGCTGTTACGCTCAAGTGAGCTACGCTCACGGCTGCCTTCGGCAGCCGTTCGCTTCGCTCATAATATACATAAGTCAACATATTAAAGAGAAAACCCAAGACATTTTCCAAATGCTACAGTCTGGCTCACTCAGGGATGTATATTATGCTGAGCCAAGTTTTATTGAAGGGGTTGTGTGTTTCACTAATGTCATGAAACAGAAAATCAAGTGTGCACTGCTATACAAGCTCTTGGAATCTTTATATGAGCTTATAGGCACAGATAAACCGATCACATGGGCCAGTACTGAGGTGAAAATAAGTGTCCTATACATCAGTTCTATTTTGGGAAGCTGAGTGATGGGCCTCTTGCTGGGGCTTGCTCTATGAATCAGTCAAGGCCTTTTTGCCATGCCATTGAATGGACCATAAACCCAAGGGAGGTGTCTGAAAAACCAAAGCATTGATTATGACTAAAATAAAATCCAAGTTCTTGCTACCTTCTGTGGATATTTATAAATTTAATTGCTTTGATTTAAATTCTCTCGGAAAAATTGAACATCATTTCCTACAAGATCTTTTGCAGTCTCACTCACCTGTTTCTTTATGGTAACATATTAATATGATTAACATGGATGGATGAATAAAACCTTCCAAGATAAAGTGTTTGCTGAGGCTCAGTTTCAATTTTTATTTAATCAGGAATAAGCCTTTCGGTTACAGTACAAATTTCTAAAAATGGCTCGTCATTTAAAATCTAGCCTTAGCTATCTATCCATAGCCATTTTAAGTTAAACCTAGCTACACTTATCCATAGCTATCCATAGCTACCCACAATTACTATTGTTTAAACAAGGGGTAAAGAGCTTTCAGTGTATACAAAGAATACAAATGGATAGATATGGATAGATATGGATAAGACTAGTAATGAATAGCTATAGACAGCTAAGTTGAGCCACATTTAGAAATTTGTACTGTATGTGCCAATGGTGCATTTTTTCACTTTTTATTAACTAGTTGATTGGTCAGTCGCAGTGATCAACACGTATGGTTTGGGATTTATGAAAGGACATGCTAGAATATCCACAACAAACTATAAGCAATCTTGACTTCAAAGCCCACATCTATAGGCAGGTTGTGGCTTGCAAGCAGCTTGTAACCAGACAGAATGGATAGAAGTTGACATGATGGTGTAATTAATTAATTTCAATATGAATCAGAGCATCAAGTAGCCAATTTGATTAATATACACAATATTAGTATATATGTATATTTGGATCTTATCAACAGGTACTGTGATTCCTGAGAAGTTTTAATATAAATTCAGTAAACTTGGAAAAGGTCTTTGAACATACTTGTCAAATAAAGCACAGAACCAGACTAAATAAAAAGATAAAATAAGTGTAATATATATTGTGTTTTCTCAATAATGGATGTTGGCAGTTGTTTTTGGACACACTGATCTCTACGTTGAAAAACTTGAATTTTGAGACTGATTAATTAAATGCGATGGTTGCACTATATCTTTATATGGCAATATTCTAAAAATCCCCAGGTGATCTGAAAGAAAAATATTGCCATGCTGGTCTGATCAAGTCCTCTGAAGGAGTAAACTCTAGACCCTGTATCCGTTTCTACAGATCAAGCAGACAAATTGCTGTTGGCTTTGACAAATTTGGCTCGATAAAAGGCAACTCAAAAGGTCCCTGGGAGACTTGTGGAAAGGTCTCTCTTAAGTGTTAAGGATGGAACATCTGAGGATGACAAAGTGTCTGCTAATCATCTTGTAGATTAAAAATGTCTATTTCATGATCATAAATTGATAGTTTCAACAGTTGAGAGTGCAAGTCAAATTAGATTGCATCAGCCTTGTGTTTATGAAACACTAAGATATTTTGTGAATTAATTTTCCATGCGTATATCTACCAAAGATATTTCCCATTAGTAGTGTTATGTGACTTCTGCATTAAAAACTGCTAACTACAATTCTTTTTTTGGAAAGAATTTCTTGTCTACAATGTATATTTTCTCTCATTTTCTCAGTTTTCCACTCAATATCTTTCTTTTTGTAATATTTCTCAGGGAAAAGTACCAGTATTTAAATCAGAGACAAAGAAAGTGACCCAGATATAGGGCAAATATATGTAATATAAAAATTAATTTTTGCTGAAACAAAAAGACACTGCATCATTTGCACCAGACAAAGTTATTAGAATGCCAGTATGAACTAGAATAGTAACCCCATCCCTTGCTTCAATATCGAAATGAGTTTGTCTTATTTCTATGATTTTTAGAGGAAATATCAATAAAAAATACGTTACTTTTGTGTCAGTGTTCTCTTTTTCCATTTCAGGCATAATCATAACAGAAACTTTCCAGACAGATCTATTTCATGTAAGACATTTTTGGACATTTTGGTAAAAACATAATTGTGACCAGAGTTAAAAAGCGCAAATATATACAGTGAAGAAAACTAGTATAAAGTTTACAATTGAGAACAAGAAAAAGGACTTCTTTTTCACCTTCCAGCAAAGTATAAATGAGACCGGGAAACCAATATAAACTGAAGTTCATTTCGTAAAGCTGATATCAAGAAGAAAATAACCTGCTGCCCACTTCTTGGAACTGCACTGGTCATCCAGAAATTGAAGAAGTAAATAGCACAGAAATCCAATATCGACTGACTTCCATTTTGAATGCCTTAGAAAAGTAATAAAGAAAGTCATTATTAGAGCGGTAAGTGAGAGGAATTTCCTGCCGAAGGCGGCAAATTGATATCGCTTAGCGATCCTTTCCACACAAGACATGTACGTACTGAAAATGCATGGTTATTGATGCTTTCAAGCAAAACGGCTGATTCAAAGTGGCGTCAATGGGCCCTGCCATTATTCAGTGCGCATGTGCCGCTTGAAAAACATGACGCCGAGCATTAAATTTGTCTTCTAGAATATACGACAGAGAAAGCTCACAGTCGACTTCTTGACAGCCAGATAAAAAGGAAAATTAAGAAAAATAGCAAAATAAGAATCACTGTCAATTGATTGTTATCAATATGTACCCTATGATGAGAAAAACTGCCAGAAGGAAATAAACTTCCCCTAGAAGCTGGGGCATACAAATAGCAGCAGAAAGATATTGTAAAAGTCTGATAATTTATTATCTTGCGCTACAAAGATATATTATATAAAAAGGAGCATTAATTTTTTTTATTTGATGCGTTTACAAAACACCATCAACCGCATAACATTGCACATATATGTTACCTGCCACTGACAACCTGTTTAAAACATATGTTTAATTTCCTCAAGTCAACCAGAAGAAGGAGTTATTACACTAAAATGCTCTGCTTCTGTTACTGAAGGAATTCAGATTAAAACTCTTGATTCTACAGTTTCGAATGAAGGACATATTTCTTTCAGCTGTTAGAACTGGTTTTCTATGTTGGTATCATGTGTAACAAAAATATAATTTTGAACTTTTTAGAAAACATCTTAAATAACAAATGATATGGATACAGCATGGTTTATTTCAAAAGTTCCACAACCTACTTCACATAGAGTCGGACTTTCTGGGTTTTCACAGAGAATTGATTGCCCACTTCAGTCTCTCATCTTCAAGGGGACAGTCACTGGAAACACTTGTGGAGATAAGTGTGCCCAAAAGCAACTGCCCACATCCATTGTTGAGAAAAACACCAAACAATTATCTTGCCTTTGCCTTCTAGCCGTATTTTTACTTCGGGTCTGTTTTTATTCCATCTGGTTTTGTGCTTTATTGCATTTGGAAAAGGACTTTAACGAGTTCATATTTGTTCACTGCCCAGTTCTAAACTACTGAAGCTACAGTAAAATCACAGCGTCAGTCACTAAAAAATGGATATGGATACTTCTGTACCACATAAACCGATGATGCAATTTGAAACTTTAACCAAAAGTATATATGTTTAAAGTAATGACATAACAACACTGCATTCATACTTGAACACATAATATTAGTCTTTGACATTTCCATCAGATTTTGATATAGACAAATCTCATATAAATCCTACTTTTCTTATTGTTTTCAAAAACATGCGTGGTCATTGAGAGAAAATTCACCATTAATTAAAAAACATCTCTGTCTATCCGGTATTTTTAACTGTTATTTATATTTGTGTAAAAAAGAATTTGATCAATTGTGCCAAATGTGTCATAATATTTTTCATATTATATTATTTTATTTCGGTTCAGATATAATTTTATATATATATTATATTCACTATTGTTGCCAGACTGAATCATAAGTTGGAAATTTGTAAATGCATGAGGATGCTGATCGAGTCCCAGAAAAATTTGGTCATTAAATATATATAGAATTTTATTGGACAACGGAATATCATCAAGATACATGTGTCACGTAAATCAGTAGAAAAATAAAAATAAAAACATCAAATAAGATAAGAAGTATGTACAAAAGAGGGATAGTACCTAAGTTCAACTAAGAAGGAGTAATTATAAAATATGTAATGCAATAGAATGAAGTCGAAACTAACAATATAAAATACAGGTTAGGTCAAATTCATAGAATAATTCAATTCGATACACTACTGTAGATAAATGAGCACCAAGAAGATTACTAACTTATGAATAATTTATAGCACTCATTAAAAGTTAGAATATAATAAAGCACCATATTTGCAATTCTACAATCTAGTGATAACTGATTCTCAATAGAACAGCAGTAAATTAAGCAATTAATCTTGGTAATACTATCTACAGCACACAAAGTGGTATAAAAAGCAAAAGGTATACAATTATGTACAGACAGAATAAACATCACAATAATTGGAAGCACCAATAATACATTGTATATATTATATACAAGAGAAAATATGTATCTTAATTATATACAATAGTGACAGCAAAAAAAACAATGGCAAACACAAGGAAGCAAAGCATCAATATGCCACGGACCACTCAGTCACCAGGAGCAATGGGGCTTACAGGCCTAATCATAGTTATCACAAGTCTTAATTTTCAATTTTCAATGCTGTGTATAGAAATTTGCCAAGAGCATAATTCAAGTACAAATTTTTTGATGTCAAAAAAATGGCTATATGATGCTTGAATTCACATGGAAATTACTTTTTTTGCCATCATATTCACTGTCATATTACAAACTGCTCCTTAAAAGTTATAACCAGCCTATAGATGTGGGCCTTCAAGTTGACTGATTATTGCTTGTTGTGGATATTCCAGCATGTCCTTTCATAAATCCCAAAGGCTGCAGCAGTGACTTGAACAAGGACCAATCTTTAGAGAGAAAGTGAGGATGCCTTTAGGGAATTCATGTTTACAGAGTCTATACAGCAGACAAAATGGCGGAGCTATCCTCGTCCCCAGTGTAATGCCCAATTTTTATCAATATGGATGCGCTGCTGATAATATTTTTTTACTTTTAATTAGCCATATATTTACTTTGCAATATTATAAGAGAACAATAACTTCTTCTCACCTTACATCCTAAAGATATCTAATAAATACTATGCACATCATATTGGCTATATTGACCATTTTGATAAACAGATTTACTTACCAATTTAAAAAAAAAGACAAAATTTGTAATCAAGTGTCTCTCACTGGCTTATTTGTGATTTAATATCTCAACAAACGGGTTTTTTTTTGTGCCTGAATAAGAACTCTTCATTGTTAGTTTACCTATTTATTTGTCTATTTTGTTTATAGTAATACCTTCAAAGTAGAGAAACACATGTAGAAACTCATGTAAATCAGACTGTAAAACAACTGAGAGTCAGTGAACTCTTCAACCAGGAGAATTTAAGCCAAATTGCGGAAAATTTACATGAACTGAAGGAGGTCTGTAACATTGGGTTTCACTGTCGTCGGAATCAATTCTTTGCATTTTCAAGCATTTCCCTTGGATATATGGTCCTCTAAAAAGGTAGGGTAATGAGGCATTGACTGATTATAGCGCAAGCCTCAGGGAGGGGCCCTTCACTCAGCTTCCCAAAATAGAATTGACATATAGGGCACTTATTTTTCCTGAGCATTGGCCCATGTGATCATCGTATCATTAATAAAGATTCAAAGAGCTTGCATAGCAGACCTGATTTCTGTTTCCCAATCAGGAAATTAAGTTTTTCTTGACATTAGTTGACTATGTAACTCACAGTTGCAATTGGAAAGTTGTATGTATTACCTCTTTTGTGATAATTGTGTTGACCAGATGTATATCCTTCATGATTTGCATGCTTACTAATGAATTATCATTAATTCACCTCTGACACCATAAATGTTTTCTAACTACCTCAGGACAAAGACTGCTTTGTCTATTTGCAATGTAACCATTATTTTTTACCAGAAGAAGAAAGAAGGCAATAAAGCTTTGAGATAGCTGTCTGACAGCTTCTGTTCTCCCCTCTTCTTTTGACCCTATTGTTCTTTTATGGATTTAGGTTCTTTGTGTCAAACGACGTTGTCCTGGAACTTGTCCAGTCTAGACACAAGGAGTTGCCCTTCACAATATCACCACCCTTCACATTAGCACCATATCACTTAGAGTAGAGATCACAATTCTTCATTTTATTTTACTTTGTTATAAATTGTTTGTCTAAACAAGACATATATGCAGTATATGAGTGTTCGATGTTTTCCATATTTGCTAAAAAAATTTTTCTTTTTCCAAGGAGTATGTTGGCTTACTGTGAATGATACAAAATATATTTTATTTGACCCTTTCATCCATCTTATATTTGTCATAACATCAAAAAACCTTACTTCAAGCTAATGGTATTGTCTTGTTTTCCGACATTTCCATATTGCGTACTAAAACCCACCGCCCACACCTGGTTGTCCGGCGATTTCAACCTACCAGACATCGAATGGACATCAGCGTGCCCCAAGGCGAATGCAGCATGCAAGACAGTCATTGACAGCTTACTGGACACTGCACACGATCACTTTCTGACACAGATCATAACCTCACCAACACGCATAACTGAATATACCTCGAGTATATTGCACCTTTTCTTCACTAATAACACCTCACTAGTAACGAAGTGGGAAGTTATACCAGGCATCGGAGACCATGAAGCCTTATTTATTGAATCATCCATAAGACCATACAAAAGATGTCTTCCACCAAGAAGAGTCTTCAAATACCACAAGGCAGATTACACAGGACTCAAGGAGGAACTAGCCAGCAACTTAACCTCGTTTATCGACACACATAGTCACAGCCCAGCAAACGTCATATGGAATGCCTTTGAGGAGCAAATCAAGCATCTTCAAGACAAGTACATTCCATCCAAGATCATCTCAAACAACAAGCCACACAAACCATGGATAGACAGGATCATTAGAGCGATGCACAGGAAGAAGCGGAAACTCTTCAACATCCAGCGGTCATCGATTAACCCAGACGACAGACGAAGATACTTGGAGTACAAGGCGAAGACCCAGAAGGAAGAAAGGAAAGCCTACTGGAGCCACATCCAGAACCTCATTGAAGTTGGAGAAGGGGACAACGACATCAGCAACAAGCAGAAAAGGTTTTGGAAATTTATCAAAGCCCAAAGAAAAGACAACAATGGAATAGCTCCCCTCAGGGACCAGGGTCAACTACACTCAGATCCTCAGGACAAAGCCAACATCCTCAATAGGCAATACGAATCGGTTTTCACAAAGGAGGACACATCTATCATCCCAAAACCTCAAGGCGACTCTTTTCCATCTATGCCCGAAATTAAGGTTAGCAGCAAGGGGGTTCAGGTGTTGCTGCAGAGACTAAACATCAAGAAAGCATCAGGACCGGACCTCATCTCAGCTAGGATCCTCAAAGAGCTGGCGGAAGAAATCGCCCCATTCCTACGTCTGGTCTTCGAACGATGCATAGCGACCCAAGACACCCCGGAAGTATGGAGGACAGCTAACGTCACAGCGATCTTCAAGAAGGGCGACCGTTACAAGGCCAGCAACTATCGCCCAGTGTCCCTGACATGCATATGTTGCAAATTGCTGGAGCATATTGTATGTAAGCAGGTCACAGAACATCTTGAAAAATATGACATCCTGGTCGACTGTCAGCATGGCTTTCGATCCAAGAGAAGCTGCGAGACACAACTCATCACACTCGTAGATGAGCTGGCGTCCAACCTGAACAGAGGACGGCAATGTGACCTTGGCATCCTAGACTTTAGCAAGGCGTTTGATAAAGTCCCACACCGTCGACTCCTTACCAAGCTCGACCACTACGGCATCAGAGGCAGCACATTAGGATGGATCTCGTCCTTCCTGGACAAAAGGACGCAGAGGGTTATGGTCGAAGGAGCAACATCTGACCCAGCCCCTGTCACCTGTGGAGTCCCTCAAGGAAGCGTTCTGGGACCGCTCTTGTTCCTCGTTTTTATAAACGATCTGCCCCAGATGGTAAGCTCTAAAACGAGGCTGTTCGCTGATGATTGTATCATCTACCCAAGATAAACACCATTGAAGATGCTGGGAAACTCCAAGCAGACCTGACGAAACTGGCCGAGTGGGAGCGGACGTGGGGGATGGATTTTCATCCGGAGAAGTGCTCTATCCTCAGCATCCATCGGAAAAGAAGTCCCATCCAATACGAGTATCGTCTGAAAGGCCACACCCTCCAGCATGAGACGACATCGAAATATCTTGGTGTCATGATCAGCCAAGACCTAAACTGGAACAGCCACATCGACTCAATCACGAACAAGGCAAATAGAAGTCTTGGTTTCCTAAGAAGGAACCTCAGAATCAGTGACGAAAACATCAAATCCAACGCTTTCAACACACTTGTCAGACCTACTCTGGAATACTGCAGCACAGTTTGGAGTCCACATCAGAAGAAGTCCATCACACAAATAGAAGCTGTACAAAGACGAGCGGCGAGATATGTAACCAACCGTTACAGAAACACAAGTAGTGTCACCGACATGATGTCACACCTAAAATGGGAGAGCCTAGAACAGCGAAGGATTAAGACCAGAGCTACTTTCATGTACAAGATTGTCAACGGCATAGTAGCGATAGATAAGAACATCCATCTCGTACCTACAACTACATCTACAAGGAAACAACACAACCAGACATTTAGACTACCGCACACAAGCAAGGACTGTTACAAATACAGTTTTTTCCCTGCGTCAATAAAGCTATGGAACCAGCTTCCTGCGAGTTTAGTCGAATCTCCTGACGTTGATCACTTCAGGAAGAAACTCGCCAACCTACATCTCTAACTTCTTTGTCTCATGCCAGCTGTTAGTACCATCTAGTGACTGACTTGAGCTGTGCCGGGGAGGGATACACGTATCCCTCAAGCAGCTACTGGAACCGGATTGGTCAGGTCAAGAAGGGATGAAAGCGGCTGGACCCTCTTTTTTATCTTTTTACTATCCCCCCTCTCTCTCCTTCTTTTTCCGCACAACCCACTGCGTAATAGTCAAAGTTGACTGGGCAGTGTCACCATGTAGATGTAGATGTAGATGTAGATGTAAAGAGATTATCTGATAGAAAAATGTTGCAAAACTTGTCAGATCAAGTCATTTAATAATGTCACACAAGAAATCATTTATTGATTTCACAAGATCAAAGAGACTAACTGACGTTGGCTTTCA
Organism: Platynereis dumerilii; assembly: GCA_026936325.1. Lineage (NCBI taxonomy): Eukaryota > Metazoa > Annelida > Polychaeta > Phyllodocida > Nereididae > Platynereis > Platynereis dumerilii. Next base: position 8,828,516 of record JAPTHN010000001.1, on the reverse strand, counting down.
CGAATTCTGATAGATAAAAACCAACTCGAAAGGTCCATGGAGACTTGCAGAAAGGTCTCTATTAAGTGAAGAGGGTGGAACGTCCGAGGATGCCAAAGTGTCTGCTAATCATCTTGCAGATGAAAAATATCAGTCCGTTTCACGGTTCTAAATTGATAGGGTTCCTGCAGTTGAGAGTACGAGGAAAATTTGACAGCCCCTTCAATGTACGGATAGTATATATATGAGATTTTGTGGTTCTGGCCATTATAAGAGTATGGCCATATAAATTATATCATGGGGTTTGTAGTATTTCCAGACAATTAGATGTTTGGCTTTGGGGATCGTTCTAACACAGTTAAGAAAGTGCAGCTGCACTGGTATATATGCCATTGCATTGGTGGTATTTATGCCATTGCACCGAACACAACAGGGAGTTCTGTCTCATCTCTTGCCATTGTAGTTTGCACAAGGTTACTCGCCATATGGTAAGGTTCCCTGAGTCGGACACTTTAATAGATTCTATACATTTAATATAAGTGATATCATGCTTGGCCTGTGGTTTATTGATTGTCAACCATAATAGAACGTTTTTACTAAATTTACTCCCAGCTGAATGACAAAGAAATTGAATTCAGATCAATACCATAGGCCAGCAAAAGATACCTGAAACATGACAAAATTATCCTAATATTCCCAAATTTCTGACACAAAATAGAGAGAAAACTGTTTTTTTACCCCATTCATAGGGCCATGAAAAACCCACTTTAATAAATGGTATCATGCTTATTCTTTCTGAACAGATAAAGGAAGTTATAAGCCATATATTGCTACCAAATATATAGATACACATGCTCTCAAGTAGCCAATTGAGCCCAACAAAAAGGGTCCGACTCAAGGTGTCACCTTCTAAGTGTCCGACTACCCTAATGATTATATATAGATGTACTGTGGACTTTGATGTAAAAATTTGGTTAACAAATTAAATTAAATTGACAATGTCTTTACTTTGATCAATATTTTGTACCTCATTCAGTGAGTGCTGTCAGAACTGCGATTTGTCCACACCTGAATGATTTTAAATGTGAAATTGAAAAGGAGACCATCAATCATAATATTTTACGAAATAATCACACCAATATAAGGGTATTACAAGGAAAACATCAAGTACATTTATAATAATATCGCATGGTCAAACGCTTGGGTTTTGTTGGTAGCTAGCCGGACCTTTCGCAGTTTATAGGAAATTTGTTAGGGTTTACAAGATGTATTTCCATCCGGTGACCCACTCAAGAGCCAATTGCTCAAGAAGTGGAGAAGTGACAGGCCCTAATGAGGTCTTGACTGATGAATTGAGCAAGGGGTGTTCATTTTTCTTTAAAGAAGCTGAATAACACACTAGTCATTACATGACCGCCTGCCATGTGGTTTTTTTATCATCTTATCCTCCAATAAAGCAGAGCCAGGGGATAAAGACTAATTCAACAAAATGCATCAATGTGTCCTTTCATGAGGATCTTGCACAAAATAAAACTCCAAGTGAAGTTTGGCATGAAAACAACAGCAGGAAGAGAACATAACTGCCTAATTGTCTCTGTATTAAAAATGAGAGAAAGAGTCTTACAGCTATTTTGGCTTCTGTCCCCGCTCATATCAGCTAAATGTGACATTTGTTTCAGTCCATTCTACAAACTGTTACAGGCTTTCATGTGGATTTTGCACAAAATAAAACTCCAGAAGAAGCATGGCATGAAAACAGCAGGAGGACGACGACATAGATACCTAGTCATCACTTTATAACAAATGAGAGAAAGAGTCTTAATATTACAGCTATCTTGGCTTCTGCTCCAGCTCACATTAGTAAGAAGTGACATTTCTTTCAATCTATTTTGAGAACCACAAATAGCAGGATATGATTGAAGACAAATGTCAGATAAAATTACTTTGTCATAATATTATGCAGGTAGCTGATCAGATTAAGGAGACACGTGTAACAACTATGAGGCCAAGTCTTTCGATTCTGGCAAGTCTAAATAAGGACTACTTGATGGCTTATCATTTAATCTTTCCGCTATCTTTGTTTCATTTCTTTTCCGGTCTTTCTAAGAGACAATAAAACTTACTTTAGCTGTCCAATTTCAATCAAAGATACCCTTCATTCATCGCTTTGCAATATTGGTTCATGTGTACCACATTTAACAAATTTATGTATATATAATTTTCACTTTAAAAACAAATGATGAAGATACTTTATTATGATTCACAACTTCCTTAACACAGTACACACTCAGGGTAGCTCCAGAGAATTTCTTACTTCAGTGTCTCTTTCTACTAGAGGACAGTCACTACACCTGGAGTGGAGACACTTGTACAGATAAGTGTGCCCTAAAGCAGCTGCCCACAAGAGAAAAACACCCCAAAATTATCTTGTTTTTGTTTTCCAGCCATATCTTATAGCTTGCTGGTCTATTTTTGTTCAGTTAGGTTTATAGTTTTATTGTGCAAGCATATTCTTGAAAGGACCATTTCCAGGTTTAAATTTGTTCACTGCCCAGTTCTCAATACACATTTTATTGATAATTACATTAAATGTCACCAATAATTCTGTGATACAATTCAAATACAATTATATAAAATGTTATGTAATTAACCAAATACTGTTAAATATAGAAATCAAAGTTAAATTGAGAGAATAATGTGATTACTGTATCAAAATGTCTTGAACGTTTTAATCAGTTATAAACCCATCAGTTTTCAAAAATATTTGCTCACTCTCTGAATAATGCCATTCAACTTATTAGCATGTTGTTGTTGTTATCAAAACTGCTTTTAGATATTGACAGACAGTTATCAATTCCTGACCTGACGCTTCATTGCAATATTTGTGTGAAATATGTCTTTTTTAATCTGCTGTGTAGAATAAATGTGTTCAGTAAAGTGAATTATAACAAACCTCAGTCTCACATTAAACATTTTTCCCGCTGTCTTCTTTCTTTTCTTTTCAGTTATAGATACATAAATACTATTCATTGATATCATCGACTGAATAGTATGCCTGCAATGTTTATGCAGGAGGATTTAAGAGTTCTAAACGGAAAATGTGACATAAAAGTGAAATCAAAAAGGCTTTTGAAGCTCTGAACATGTATTGAAATGAACAGGTCTGTATCAGTTGTTGATGCACAATTTGATTTTGCTGCAAGCATGGAATATCCCTATCAGCATGCCTCGGCGGTCCAACGTCGGCCCGAAGCTGGTCCCTGACATCGGACTGACGCTGGGCCGACGTTGGACTGCCGAGGCACGCTGACAGGGAATATATTTTGATGTTTTACATTTCCATACATTTCAATTTACGAAATTCTTATTGTTTGTACAGCGCCATAGAAAGCTTTTCACATCATACATAAATAAATTCAATTCAACCTGGATACACCATCATATCAATTTCTATCCAATCAGTTCTACAAGATTCTGCTTGCAAGTTATAACCTGCCTATAGATGTGGGCCTTCACAACTAGATTGATTATTGCTTGTCGAGGATATTCCAACATGTTCCTTTCATAAATCCCAAAGGCTGCAGTGGTGCTCCAAACAAGGACCAATCTTTAGCGAGAAAGTGAGAATGCCTTCACAGCTTTCATGATTACAATGCCCCTCCAGCTGACACAACAGTGTTTGTTATTCCTCTGTCCATATGTTGATCCTGAAATCATTACTTTTAGAGAAACGCAGGTAAATGGAATTGCAAAAAAAAAGAAACTTATCTGAATCAGTGTACACATTTACTAAGAGAATCTTAAAGCAAAGTGCTGTGTATATCCATCAACAGAAGGTGTTGATAAAAAAAAGTTGGGTTTTATTGTAGTCGTAATGAAATTTGGAATTTTCGGACTCTTTCTTTATAAATAGTCCAATGAAAGATTGGGTAATGAGGCCTTGACTGATTAATAGAACAAGACTCAGCATGGGGCGCCTTGACTGAGTTTCCCAAAATAGAGCTAGTTTATCTGTACAGTGCAGGACACTTATTTTTACCTTATCAGTGGCCCATGTGATCACACCAGATAAAATGTTGGTTGAGTGTTACAGTTGTTAATACCTTTTTAGAACATGTATTTTATCGTTTGGAGTAATACATAAATGAAGCCCCATAAGAAGACTGAATGAAAGACTGTCTGTTTGGAAAGAAAATGCATTACTAGCATTCATGAATATAATTATATTCGCGAAGCGAAATTGAGCACAGGAGAGGACTCAAAAATCTGTGCAGTGATGGTCTCAACATCAACAGTCCACACTTGGAAATTAGGTCAAGTGGGCCCAGCTTCTTATCAATGATTTAGTTTTGTATATAAAAAAAAAATAACATATTCATCTTCAAATTTCCTAATTTTTTGAAACAGTTACATAACTGCCTTTATACTTTTGATATGAAATAAAAATAAAAGTTATGTTAATACTGTGAGTTCTAAAACTTTGATATGCTGCGCGAATTTCATGGCAGTGCCATTTACATATTATATATCAATATTCCCCCCCCCCCAAATTTCTAGTCTTCCTTCTGAAATACTTTTTTTTCGAAACGCTTGTGTTACTGCTTTTCTATCCTTTATTTGATCTTTTCTCTCCTTTTGTCAGATTTTTCAAGTTTCACATCAACATTGGCAGTCTACAAACTACTTGGTCATACACTGTGTATGGTCTTTCAAGACATGATTGTTTCCCTGACATCCCTTCATTACTTCTAAAGACTGCCTTAGCATCTGAATAAGGGGCTAATCTATATTAGATGGTACTGAGTGAGTGATCATGCCATCATACATAGCAAGTCACTTTATTTTTGCTTCACGTATACAATGTGGGCAGCGCATGGACATCAAGTTAAAAATTGTAACTGATGGGGATGTAACAGTGATTCCCTTTGGTGTTTGAGAGAATGTCACATTAGTCTATTGAATACAATAAAGATAATTATTTCAGTTTTCTGTTTTTACAAAATTAAGAGTATTTACATGGAGAACATAAAATACATTTATTCCAATATGGGCATGATGGGGTGGTCAAAATGCTTGGGCTTAATTGAAAACTGGACCTTTTGCAGTGTCTTGCAAATTTGTTAGACTTTTTCCCATCCCGTGCCCCACTCAAGAAGAAATTGCTCAAGAAGTAGAGAGGTGACAGGTCCTAATGAGGTCTTGACTGATGAATAGAGCAGGGGGACCCTTCATTTCGTGCACCGAAGAACTTGTATAAAACACTTTTACTGTCACTCATGTGGTCTTTTGATCATCTTATCTTCCAATAAAGCTAAGGCTGGGATAAAAAATGGATTTCAAAAGGGCATCTGATTTTCTCTCAGAAACCTACATTACTTTAGCATACAGTATATTAGCATCCAGCATTGACGCGGTTCTTACAGGTATCAAAAACACCTTGAGAGATGAGGGCACAAAACAGCAGCGGGAAGAGACTAAAATGCCTAATCCTCTTTTTATTTAGAAATTTGAGAAATTATCTGACAGCTCTCTTGGTTTCCGATCCACTCATATCAGTAAGATGTGACATTTATTCTGCAGACTGCAAAAAGCCAGAAATTATCTGAAACAAATGTCAGACAACATCGCATAGTCAGACAAAGTTAGCTGTTCTGATATATCTGATTAAGGAGACAGAAATGTCCACTAACAGGCCTTCTGTGACAATTCTGGCAAGTCTAAATCTATTTATATTGATTACTGTCTAGTTTATAATCATAATCTTTGAGCTATCTTCTTCTGTATTACTCACTTTGGATGATTTTTTTTTTCGTATTACTCACTTTGGATGATTTTTTTTTCGCCTGATTCTTTCATGCCATTGTACAGTCCATCCCCCCCTTGTAGTGAAAATCTTAAGCAAGGTGCTGTGAATATGCATGAGCAGAAGGCGTTGATAAACATTGGGTTTTATCAATTGTAGTCAGAATGAAAGCTTTGAATTTTCCAATGAAAGATGGGGTAATGAGGCCTCGACTGATTAATAGAGGAAGGCACAGCATAGGGCCCCTTGACTGATCTTCCCTAAATAGAACAAGTTTATCTATACAGTGTAGGACACTTATTTTCACTTGGTCAGTGTCCCTTGTGATCACACTTGATTAAATTCTGGTTAAGTGCTATAGTTGGTAATACCTTTTTATATATTTTATCATTAGGAGTAATACATAAACAAAGCCCCATAATAAGACTGAATTAAAGAACTTTTTCTTGGAAAGAAAATGCAGGACTAACATTCATGAGTATCCATATCCCTTCCCCCCCCCTGCCAAATTTCTAGTCTTCTTTCTGAAATACTTCTTTTTTTTTTAAATGCTTTTGTAACTGTTTTGCTATCCTCTAAATTCTATAATTGCCTGCCTTTATTTGATCTTTTCTCTCCTTTTGTCAGATTTTTCAAGTTTCACATCAACATTGGCAGTCTACAAACTACTTGGTCATTTATGGTCTTTCAAGACATGATTGTTTCCCTGACATCCCTTCATTACTTCTAAAGACTGCCTTAGCATCTGAATAAGGGGCTAATCTATATTAGATGGTACTGAGTGAGTGATCATGCCATCATACATAGCAAGTCACTTTATTTTTGCTTCACGTATACAATGTGGGCAGCGCATGGACATCAAGTTAAAAATTGTAACTGATGGGGATGTAACAGTGATTCCCTTTGGTGTTTGAGAGAATGTCACATTAGTCTATTGAATACAATAAAGATAATTATTTCAGTTTTCTGTTTTTACAAAATTAAGAGTATTTACATGGAGAACATAAAATACATTTATTCCAATATGGGGTGGTCAAAATGCTTGGGCTTAATTGAAAACTGGACCTTTTGCAGTGTCTTGCAAATTTGTTAGACTTTTTCCCATCCCGTGCCCCACTCAAGAAGAAATTGCTCAAGAAGTAGAGAGGTGACAGGTCCTAATGAGGTCTTGACTGATGAATAGAGCAAGGGGACCCTTAATTTTGCGCACCGAAGAACTTGTATAAAACACTTTACTGTCACTCATGTGGTCTTTTGATCATCTTATCTTCCAATAAAGCTAAGGCTGGGAGAAAAATGGATTTCAAAAAGGCGTCTGATTTGCTCTCAGAAACCTATATTACTTTAGCATATAGAGTATTAGCGTCCAGAATTGATGCGAGTCTTACAGGTATCAAGGGTGAGGGCTCAAAATAGCAGCGGGAAGAGACTAAAATGCCTGATCGTCTTTTTATTTAGAAATTTGAGAAATTATCTGACAGCTCTCTTGGTTTCCGATCCACTCATATCAGTAAGACGTGACATTTATTCTGCAGACTGCAAACAGCCAGAAATTATCAAAAACAAATGTCAGACAACATCACATAGTCTGACGAAGTTAGCCGCTCTGATATATCTGATTAAGGAGACAGTCATGTCCATTAACAGGCCTTTTGTGACAATTCTGGTAAGTCTAAATCTATTTTATAATGATTACTGTCTAGTTTATAATCACAATCTTTAGGCTATCTTGGTGTGTATTTTTTTTCAGTCTTTCTCGGAGGCAGAACATTCTCTGTAGCTGCCTAAGAGCCTCTGGTCCCTGCCTTTTTCATAACTGAATTGTCATTTTGTAATACAGAATTGGTTGACTTGCAATCATAAAAACATTGATAGAAAGCTAAGATTCTCTTCTTTCTAGTGAGTTCTGTACGATTAACAGCAAAAATTCCATATTTTCGATAATTTATCATGTCATTTTTATATAGGAACAAAAACATTTTTTTCAAAAATATTTTAGGCCATCATTCCAAAGATAATGTATAAATGCATTGCTATTGTTACTGATGTAAATAGGACCTTGTAACCCAAGGTGTATTCGTGATTGCAAGGTGCCCCACGGACCCTTCAATGAAGCTAACTTATAACTGAAACTTCTTGTGAAAGCACAAATTCTCATCCGATGAGCGGAAAACATATTGGGTCACCAAGGCCGACATGTGAGGCATGTAGGATAACAACGGCAGCCAATTTTCTTTGCTGTAGTTGGAGTTAGGTATGGGTCAAAGTCTTTGATAAGTAGGTGAACCACCCTTCCCTATGAAATAACATTTGGCCTGTGTTTCACTTACTCACAAAGACTTTGATCCACACCTAACTCTGACTACAGCAAAGAAAATTGGCTGCCATTGTTCCTACATGCCTCACATATCGGCCTTGATGACCCAATATGTTTTCCTCTCATCGGATGAGAATTTGTACTTTCACAAGAAGTTTGGTTGAGAAAGTTTAGCATTGATGCAATGGCACAATGTCATGCATTTCACTTATTTACAGGCGGCACATTACGAGGGGCGTTCAGAAAGTTCGAGGCTTTTTTTTATACGGACACTTATTTTCAATCTAAAACTATGAATTTTTCACAGGATGAAATTCAGCATATTTGGAATGGATTTCCAAATTTTACGACAATTTGGACATTTTTAAGTCATTCTGTGGTTGCCATGAAAACTGAAAGTTCAGCTTCTTGGGGCAGATAATACTGAAACCACTAAAGCCAATGGATTTTGGCTGTGAGAGACCTCTCTCTATCACTTGCATTAGTGAGATTGACAATATTTGACACAAGAAATATAATATTAGCCTTAAAAGATAATCCCAAGCTCACCAAAAGCATTACTTCATAGACCTGCGCCATTGAAGTAAATGTTCCTTGAAGTCCTCCAAACAAAGTTCTGTGAAAGAATTTCAGACATCCAAAGCCTTTTCTCCTCCAGTGCCTGAAACTATAGTCCCAATGGACTAAAGTAAGGGAAAACCAGGACTAAGATAAAGCAACATGTCACAGGAATAGCTAGGACGGATAATGCTGTCCATTTTGGTCACTTGTTCATGCTAGTGAATCCATGCTTTTGCAAGTCCTTATGTGGACAGGGAAACACACCTTTGCCTCCTGAATTTCCCTCGCCAAATCTGGCATGCAGGAGTGCTTTCCTACATGGGTTCAGTGTAAGAATACACACATTTGGTGTGCTTGAAAGCATATTTAGAAGCTAATACCATACTTCTTGTGTCAAATATTGTCAATCTCACTAATACAAGTGACAGAGAGAAGTCTCTCACAGTCACAATTTCTTGGCATTTTTGGTTTCAGTGTTACCTGCCCCAAGAAGCTGAACTTTCAGTTTCTATGGCAACCACAGAATGACTTAAAAATGTCCAAATTGTCCACAACTTTTGAATCCATTCCAAATATGCTGAATTTCATCCTGATAAAAATTCATAGCTCTAGATTAAAACAAGTATCCATACAAAAAAAAGCCTCGAACTTTCTGAACGCCCCTCGTATGTATGTGATAAGGATCTCCCCTGCCCAAATTGCATGTCTTAGTCTTAAAATCAAGTTTTCGGTCATATTATAATATTGTACTTGCAGAATTAATAATTATCTGCCCTTTTTAGTCATTTCGTTGGATTACTCCTCATATAATCTTTTATATGGGGATATTTTTATGTTTCTGAAAGAAAGCACCAGTAAACATCTTTGAGTGACCCAGACATGGGACAAATATATGGCAATATAAAAATAGTTTGTCCAGCGATGGTAAGATGCCGTGTCATTCACACCAGACAAAGTTATCAGTATGTTTATTTGTAACACCAGCCTTCCCTTCAATATCAAGATTTGTTTTCCACCTTTTCATACAATTTTCTTTGGAAATATTTTTGGTCCAGTGAGGTTAATCGCAGAAGAAAATTCTTTACTTTTATGTTAGTGTTCTCTAATTCCTGTTCTGGCATAATCATAAGAGAAACTTTCCAGACGATCTATATCATGCAAGAATTATAACGACTTTTTGGTAGAAAGTTACTAAAAACCGAATTGTGACAACAAGAGCTCAAAAACTTGTGTCAATTGTACAAAAGATAAAGAAAAGACCGCTCGCCCAACTAATGGAAAATGCACAGATCATCCAGAAATTGAAGAAGTAAAAAGTTCAAGGAAACAAATATCAACTGATTTCAATTTGAAAGCCTGAGAATAATAAGAAAGTCATATTGTAATTCCAGTTGACAGAAATTGTAATTGTAGGGGATACTGAGGTAAGTTGTGCCATGGGGTTTGTTATGCTGCCCACCTTTGGGGAAAAATGAAGAACCAAGTGTCAGACCGTGATACCAACAATAAGTGCACACTGTGCCAACGTCATTAAACACCATGCTGATGACTTAAAAAATGTTCTGTCTCATTGAAGCTATATGGCACATCCAGATATTTGTGTTGACAGATTTAGTCAAGCACTCTTGCCATAACTTTTTTGGCAGTTTTTTTTTTGAAAAACATATCTGGATGAGTTGTGCCAAAGGTAGATCAAAGTGTTTGATTTTCTTTCATTTATTTTAGTTTGTATCTATTGTTGTCGGTTTCCATGATACTTTTTACGAGGAATACTCGCTTGTGTCTGTTCAATGTATGACTTAGTCTTATGCCCTAAAACAGAAAAAGAAATGATTTATATGCAGCCAGATATCAGTGTTCTAAGGGTAGTGCTTTAGCATGATATATTTAAAAGGATTTACCAGTCACACCCTTTATACATAGTTTTTGTTATTTTTAAAACTCTTCTTCTAAAGACATGTACCAACACAAATATTTCCTCAGAAGGGTTGAGCCAACAAACTTCAGAATGGCTAGTATGAAACATTATTTTAAGGTGCTTGTGAGCCTGAAAACAATCATGTGAATCTTACTGAGACTAAATCATTATCTAAATCAGTATTAGCATCTAACTGATCCCAAGACTTTTTAAAAAATCAAAATCATTCTATTTCAGGCTTATTCTGGGTTTGGATGCAATCGGAATTGAAAGACAATCCCATGACTAATGAATATTATAGAAAATTCTGGGAAAAACTTCAGGGGAATATGGAGAATTTGTGACAATTTGATGAGATTCATCATCAGAATGAAACACAGAAATCCTTTGTGTCAAGAATTGTGAGAAATTGTTTCTGCTTTGTGGACACTTCATAGTCACCTTTTACACCCATACTTAGGAAGAGAGGTTGTAGTCTAAATTTTCCAAGTAACGACCGTGAAATGCAGTCCTGCCGGATGTTGAAGTAAATGTATTTCCATGGAACCTTATTTGTTTTGTAGCTCCCACTCGCATTAGGTTTATCACGACCAGTCAAGTTTGACGGCTAACTGATGCAAATACGTGAGAAAAAAAAACAGTGGTCAAGATTCCTTATGCATTCCTGTCTGTGACATTGTGGTAATCTTACAAAATGAAAGGTTTGCAGACAAGCAGTAGCTCATCAAGCTTAATGTTTATCTAGAGATAAATGTTTTTTTTTCTTGACCATTATACCGTTTTTGTCAAGTGACATATTATTCATCATTCAAGCCTGCAAACAATCAGTATGAGAAAGCATGCCTAATGCCATTGTTGTCTCATAACCTGATCATAATCTGTGACTGATGGTTGGCCCAACAAAATTTCACCGAACAACACAGAAGAGTTTTGCCCAATTGAAAAGATTTTGATCAAACTGTTGCCGACAAAAATTACATGAATGGTTAAAGCAATGCAATCAAATTTTTTAATTTCTTATTATTACTTATTAAGATGCATTGCTGACAAAGAAATGAATCATGTCAGATTTTAAAATCAGCAAGAACAAATCAGATCAGTCCTGGAGTTTCTTATTAGTGTACTTGGAAAGACAGCGAACCTATCTGACTAAACTTACTTGTCTTGTTTAATTCCTTAATTTAGGCCCTGACCAATATCATACCCTATTAAAATATCACCTATCCTTTTTCCTTTGGCTGATTATCAATCCTTCCTTGACGTATCATCCGTCATACTAAGCAGTCTTGAGAATCTGATGCCATATTGGCAAAAACAGCAACACAAGAATCATTGTAAATAAATTGTTATCAATGAGCACATGGTCCATAAGATTAGTCAAAGAGCCAGAAGGAAATAAGAGAACAGATTGATGTTTCTGTGTAATTTCCTGAATATCAACGACATATGACTGCAGATATCGAAGAAACATATGACAGCTTTATTAAGAATACAAATATCCAAAATGAAATCTAATATATGAGATAAAAGTTTTTTCCAATAATGAAGACACATTGATCATTCTCTGACAGGTAGACATGCTACATTGTGTTACAGTATTTGTCTTTATCAGAAACACACGAAATGAGACCCAGTACATTAAATTTCATACATTTATGAAAAAGCAACTTGATGCAGTGTAGATAAAATTTATGTCCATTTAAATAAGAGACTTCAACGGAAAAAGAGTTATGAGCCTGATTTCTTCAGCAAAGATAAGACCAGGTTTAAGGTTTAACCTGCTCTTACGTATATTTTTTTGCAGTAAACTACAAGCTAAACATTTCTTAAAGATGGGGAAGTACCAGTGAGGATTTGTGCACTAAGATCTATTAAATACAATGAAGGTAAATGTTTCACTGTTCTCTTTCCATCAAGGTACAATATATTGCATGGGCACAACAAGGAAAACAGCAAGTACATTTAGGTTAACACTAGGATATTGAAGACTCAGGCAAATTTGTTAGGGTTAATTTCCATCTGGTGACCCACTCATGCGAAGATTGTTTGAGAAGTGACAAGCCCAAATAAGGTCTTGGCTAATGAATAGCGGACACGACCCCTTCATTTTGCCATACAAAGAAGCTGTATAAGACACTTATCATCACTCCAGCACCGATCCATGTGTTCTTTTGATCATCTTATCATCCAATTATTCCAAAAAGATGAGGCTGGGATAAAAAAGGATTTAAAAAAGGGATCAATATGATTTGCGCTCTAAAATTAGTTATTTGCTTCTTTACATTTTCGCCACATCCAGCTTTCATCTTGGTCTGACAGGTACTAAAAACTCCCTGAGAGGCGGAGAAGTAAACACAGAAGCTGAAAGAGAATATAAATGCCTGATTATCTCTTCATGGAAAAATGAGAGAAATGGTCTTACAGCTATCTTGGCTTCCGCCCCTCTCATAATAGTCAGATGTGGCATTTGTTTCAATCTATTCTGCAGACTTCAAATAGGAAATTATTTAAGACAAATGTCAGACAAGACAACTCTGACACATGTGGTTATCTGCTCTGATTATGGAGACAAATATGACCTATAGTGGGCCCATTCTGGCAATTGTAGCTAGTCTAAATAATGACTACTGGCCAACCCACCATTTTGATTTTTGGCTGTAGATATTCATGCATCTTTGCAGTCTTTCTAAGAGGGAATAGGGCTCCCTGTAGCTGTATGAAAGCTTCTGCTCTATGCCTTTTTTTTTGTGAATCAAAATTCTGTATTTTGTAGCCTTTTGATAGGTATGTCTACCCAGTGTCTCGTATACAGGTATTGGGATTATACATGGAAGCACATGATTGCATACATGAGACTGGGAAGTAAAATGAATTAAAAATGTGTGCAAAATTTTGTTAGGACATGTAGGATGCTTTTAACTAATTAACTGATTCTTTGTACTCAATTTATCCTGTCAAGTTGTCCTCTGTATGGTTGGGCCGATAAAAGAGTCTCAGGCAGATACATGGCCCCCAGGCTTGATTTGCTGGCTATTATAAAAACACCATATGTTGATATATAAATACCAAATTGATAAACAGATACAGACATTAAAACACTTTGCTTTCTTTCTTTTTTTCTCGCACTTTCTCAGAGCATTAGATTGTATTGATATCACCCTTTTCAGAATTCCCTTTTTTGTGACTGATTGCGTGGAATCTTTTTAAAAATATTGACTGATCTTGAGGGCAATAGTCAAAACTATTAGGGTCTAAGGTGTATACATGAAATCTTTTTCACCAGGCCTTCAGTTTAAATAACAATTGGTATGAATTTACATAACCCGGTGAACACACAATCACACCTTCTGGATATTCTCAGAAAATTGATTAAGTACTTCAGTATCGCACTTGACAACAAGACAGTCACTATTCCTGGTAACACTTGTGGAGATAAGTGTGCCCAAAAGCAACTGCCCACATCCATTGTTGAGAAAAACACCCAGCAATTATCTTGCCCTTGCCTTTCAGCTACATTTTACTTCTCGTCTCTATTTATTCTGTATGGTTTTGTGCTTTATTGTGTATGCAAAAGGAGTTTTACAAGCTCAAATTTGTTCATTCTATGTTTTAAAAAATTGAAATTGAAATGCCTCACTCACTGTATATGTAAATAAAAATATGGATCTTAAATTGTCTGGCCTACAGAGGCCAATAATATTATTTGATAGTGTTATAATCGAAAGTGCATGTTCAAACTGATGAATACTCGATCGTAAGAGGGGAATAACTTCTTTTTGTCTTAAATATTCTCTACTCATTGTGTTGTTAAGCCATACTGACCATCGTGACTAACAGGTCTACTTATCATTATCATAAAGCAACAAAAAATGTTATCAAATTTCACCAACAGGAAAATTTTTGATTTGATATATATCAACAATTTTTTATTATCCTCCAGAAATGCTTTTTGTCGTTTGTCATTCATCCAATGATTTTGTTTTTATTAATGCGTTTATCTCAAAGAAAATGAGGTAATCGAGACTGTAAAGCAACTTTTCATATTCAATGTGCCCTATCTCCCGGAGAATCTTAAGTGCAGACGGTGCAGTGTACTTATGTTACAGGTGATTTCATTTACATGCGATTCTAAGGTTTTTGGCCACTAAATACATAGTGATTTTGGTTAGTCTGATTGGTTTAGGAACAACAGAACGTCACACATCTCATATATCAAACGTAGTAAGTGCTTGTTTGACATTGATTTCTCACTGCCAAGTGTGATTGACAAGAATCGTATGCTAATGAAATCACCTGTAACAGAAGGTGACCATAAACTTGGATTTCATCGCAGTCTTAAATTAATCAATGCTTTGCATTTTTCAAAGTGCTTCCCCTGGGTATTTGGTCCACCAAAAAGGTAGTGTAACAAGGCCTTGACTGACTAATAGATCCAACTAAGTTGGCACCGCGACCCTTCCACCACAGGACCAATGGTGGAACCTTCTTTTTCACCCAGGACCAATTCAGAAACTGGTTGAGATGATTGAGATGATGGTGGAAATACCTACCAAAAGTCATTCTGTGACTTACCCGGGGCATATAGGGTCACCCAGCATGGGGAACACTCCATTCCACCACAGGATTAATGGTGGAACCTTTTATCCACCACAGGACCAATCGAATAGTGTGAGTCAGCTTTTTATAAAATGCTTGTTATAGGCCTATGTCTTTTAAAAGTCATTTTGAGTAATTAGGTCAGTAAGGGGTTACACGGATGAAGGAACCCTGCATTCCACCACAGGACCAATGGTGGAACCTCCTTTTTCTCAACCCAGGACCAATACAGAAACTGTTTGAGATGATGGTGGAAATACCTACCAAAAGTCATTCTGTGCCTTACCGGGGGTGTATAGGGTCACCCAGCATGGGGAACCCTCCATTCCACCACAGGACCAATGGTGGAACCTTTTATCCACCACAGGACCAATCGAATAGTTTGAGTCAGCTTTTGATAAAATTCCAGTTATATATCTCTTAAAAGTCATTTTGAGTAACTAGGTCAGTGTGGGGTTACACGGATGAAGGAACCCTGCAATCCACCACAGGACCAATGGTGGAACCTTCTTTTTTCAATCCAGAACCAATTCAGAAACTGGTTGAGATGATTGAGATGATGGTGGAAATACCTAGCAAAAGTCATTCTGTGACTTACCCGGGGCATAGAGGGTCATCCAGCTTGGGGAACCCTCCATTCCACCACAGGACCAATGGTGGAACCTTTTATCCACCACAGGACCAATCGAATAGTTTTAGTCAGCTTTTGATATAATGCTTGTTATATGTCTCTTAAAAGTCATTTTGAGTAATTAGGTCAGTAAGGGGTTACACGGATGAAGGAACCCTGCATTCCACCACAGGACCAATGGTGGAACCTCCTTTTTCTCAACCCAGGACCAATACAGAAACTGTTTGAGATGATGGTGGAAATACCTACCAAAAGTCATTCTGTGCCTTACCGGGGGTGTATAGGGTCACCCAGCATGGGGAACCCTCCATTCCACCACAGGACCAATGGTGGAACCTTTTATCCACCACAGGACCAATCGAATAGTTTGAGTCAGCTTTTGATAAAATTCCTGTTATATATCTCTTAAAAGTCATTTTGAGTAACTAGGTCAGTGTGGGGTTACACGGATGAAGGAACCCTGCAATCCACCACAGGACCAATGGTGGAACCTTCTTTTTTCAATCCAGAACCAATTCAGAAACTGGTTGAGATGATTGAGATGATGGTGGAAATACCTACCAAAAGTCATTCTGTGCCTTACCAGGGCCGTATAGGGTCACAGAGCATGGGGAACCCTCCATTCCACCACAGGACCAATGGTGGAACCTTTTATCCACATCAGGACCAATTCAGAAACTGGTTGAGATGATTGAGATGATGGTGGAAATACCTACCAAAAGTCATTCTGTGACTTACCCGGGGCGTATAGGGTCACACAGCATGGGGAACCCTCCATTCCACCACAGGACCAATGGTGGAACCTTTTATCCACCACAGGACCAATCGAATAGTTTGAGTCAGCTTTTGATAAAATGCTTGTTATATGTCTTTTAAACGTCTTTTTGAGTAATTAGGTCAGTAAGGGGTTACACTGATGAAGGAACCCTGCATTCCACCACAGGACCAATGGTGGAACCTCCTTTTTCTCAACCCAGGACCAATACAGAAACTGTTTGAGATGATGGTGGAAATACCTACCAAAAGTCATTCTGTGCCTTACCCGGGGCGTATAGGGTCACCCAGCATGGGGAACCCTCCATTCCACCACAGGACCAATGGTGGAACCTTTTATCCACCACAGGACCAATCGAATAGTCTGAGTCAGCTTTTGATAAAATGCTTGTTATATGTCTTTTAAAAGTCATTTTGAGTAATTAGGTCAGTAAGGGGTTACACGGATGAAGGAACCCTGCATTCCACCACAGGACCAATGGTGGAACCTCCTTTTTCTCAACCCAGGACCAATACAGAAACTGTTTGAGATGATGGTGGAAATACCTACCAAAAGTCATTCTGTGCCTTACCAGGGCCGTATAGGGTCACACTGCATGGGGAACCCTCCATTCCACCACAGGACCAATGGTGGAACCTTCCTTTTTCCACCCAGGACCAATTCAGAAACTGGTTGAGATGATTGAGATGATGGTGGAAATACCTACCAAAAGTCATTCTGTGACTTACCCGGGGCGTGTAGGGTCACCAAGCATGGGGAACCCTCCCTTCCACCACAGGACCAATGGTGGAACTTTTTATCCACCACAGGACCAATCGAATAGTTTGAGCCAGCTTTTGATAAAATGCTTGTTATATGTCTCTTAAAAGTCATTTTGAGTATTTAGGTCCGTGTGGGGTTACACGGATGAAGGAACCCTGCAATCCACCACAGGACCAATGGTGGAACCTTCTTTTTTCAACCCAGAACCAATTCAGAAACTGGTTGAGATGATTGAGATGATGGTGGAAATACCTACCAAAAGTCATTTGTGCCTTACCAGGGTTGTATAGGGTCACAGAGCTTGGGGAACCCTCCATTCCACCACAGGACCAATGGTGGAATCTTTTATCCACCACAGGACCAATCGAATAGTTTGAATCAACTTTTGATAAAATGGTGGAACCTCCTTTTTCTCAACCCAGGACCAATACAGAAACTGTTTGAGATGATGGTGGAAATACCTACCAAAAGTCATTCTGTGCCTTACCGGGGGTGTATAGGGTCACACAGCGTGGGGAACCCTCCATTCCACCACAGGACCAATGGTGGAACCTTTTATCCACCACAGGACCAATCGAATAGTTTGAGTCAGCTTTTGATAAAATGCTTGTTATATGTCTCTTAAAAGTCATTTTGAGTAACTAGGTCAGTGTGGGGTTACACGGATGAAGGAACCCTGCAATCCACCACAGGACCAATGGTGGAACCTTCTTTTTTCAACCCAGAACCAATTCAGAAACTGGTTGAGATGATTGAGATGATGGTGGAAATACCTACCAAAAGTCATTCTGTGCCTTACCAGGGCCGTATTGGGTCACACAGCATGGGGAACCCTTCATTCCACCACAGGACCAATGGTGGAACCTTCCTTTTTCCACCCAGGACCAATTCAGAAACTGGTTGAGATGATTGAGATGATGGTGGAAATACCTAGCAAAATTCATTCTGTGACTTACCCGGGGCATAGAGGGTCATCCAGCTTGGGGAACCCTCCATTCCACCACAGGACCAATGGTGGAACCTTTTATCCACCACAGGACCAATCGAATAGTTTTAGTCAGCTTTTGATAAAATGCTTGTTATATGTCTTTTAAAAGTCATTTTGAGTAATTAGGTCAGTAAGGGGTTACACGGATGAAGGAACCCTGCATTCCACCACAGGACCAATGGTGGAACCTCCTTTTTCTCAACCCCGGACCAATACAGAAACTGTTTGAGATGATGGTGGAAATACCTACCAAAAGTCATTCTGTGCCTTACCGGGGGTGTATAGGGTCACCCAGCGTGGGGAACCCTCCATTCCACCACAGGACCAATGGTGGAACCTTTTATCCACCACAGGACCAATCGAATAGTTTGAGTCAGCTTTTGATAAAATGCTTGTTATATGTCTCTTAAAAGTCATTTTGAGTAACTAGGTCAGTGTGGGGTTACACGGGTGAAGGAACCCTGCAACCCACCACAGGACCAATGGTGGAACCTTCTTTTTTCAACCCAGAACCAATTCAGAAACTGGTTGAGATGATTGAGATAATGGTGGAAATACCTACCAAAAGTCATTTGTGCCTTACCAGGGTTGTATAGGGTCACAGAGCTTGGGGAACCCTCCATTCCACCACAGGACCAATGGTGGAATCTTTTATCCACCACAGGACCAATCGAATAGTTTGAATCAACTTTTGATAAAATGGTGGAACCTCCTTTTTCTCAACCCAGGACCAATACAGAAACTGTTTGAGATGATGGTGGAAATACCTACCAAAAGTCATTCTGTGCCTTACCGGGGGTGTATAGGGTCACCCAGCGTGGGGAACCCTCCATTCCACCACAGGACCAATGGTGGAACCTTTTATCCACCACAGGACCAATCGAATAGTTTGAGTCAGCTTTTGATAAAATGCTTGTTATATGTCTCTTAAAAGTCATTTTGAGTAACTAGGTCAGTGTGGGGTTACACGGATGAAGGAACCCTGCAATCCACCACAGGACCAATGGTGGAACCTTCTTTTTTCAACCCAGAACCAATTCAGAAACTGGTTGAGATGATTGAGATGATGGTGGAAATACCTACCAAAAGTCATTCTGTGCCTTACCAGGGCCGTATAGGGTCACACAGCATGGGGAACCCTTCATTCCACCACAGGACCAATGGTGGAACCTTCCTTTTTCCACCCAGGACCAATTCAGAAACTGGTTGAGATGATTGAGATGATGGTGGAAATACCTAGCAAAAGTCATTCTGTGACTTACCCAGGGCATAGAGGGTCATCCAGCTTGGGGAACCCTCCATTCCACCACAGGACCAATGGTGGAACCTTTTATCCACCAGAGGACCAATCGAATAGTTTTAGTCAGCTTTTGATAAAATGCTTGTTATATGTCTTTTAAAAGTCATTTTGAGTAATTAGGTCAGTAAGGGGTTACACGGATGAAGGAACCCTGCATTCCACCACAGGACCAATGGTGGAACCTCCTTTTTCTCAACCCAGGACCAATACAGAAACTGTTTGAGATGATGGTGGAAATACCTACCAAAAGTCATTCTGTGCCTTACCGGGGGTGTATAGGGTCACCCAGCGTGGGGAACCCTCCATTCCACCACAGGACCAATGGTGGAACCTTTTATCCACCACAGGACCAATCGAATAGTTTGAGTCAGCTTTTGATAAAATGCTTGTTATATGTCTCTTAAAAGTCATTTTGAGTAACTAGGTCAGTGTGGGGTTACACGGATGAAGGAACCCTGCAATCCACCACAGGACCAATGGTGGAACCTTCTTTTTTCAACCCAGGACCAATTCAGAAACTGGTTGAGATGATTGAGATGATGGTGGAAATACCTAACAAAATTCATTCTGTGCCTTACCAGGGCCGTATAGGGTCACACAGTCTGGGGAACCGTCCATTCCACCACATGACCAATGGTGGAACCTTATTTTTCAACCCTGGACCAATTAAGAAACTGGTTGAAATGATTGAGATGATGGTGGAAATACCTACCAAAAGTCATTTTGGACTTACCCGGGGCATATAGGGTCACCTAGCATGGGGAACCCTCCATTCCACCACAGGACCAATGGTGGAACCTTTTATCCACCACAGGACCAATCGAATAGTTTCAGTCAGCTTTTGATAAATTGCTTGTTATATGTCTTTTAAACGTCTTTTTGAGTAATTAGGTCAGTAAGGGGTTACACTGATGAAGGAACACTGCATTCCACCACAGGACCAATGGTGGAACCTCCTTTTTCTCAACCCAGGACCAATACAGAAACTGTTTGAGATGATGGTGGAAATACCTACCAAAAGTCATTCTGTGCCTTACCCGGGGCGTATAGGGTCACCCAGCATGGGGAACCCTCCATTCCACCACAGGACCAATGGTGGAACCTTTTATCCACCACAGGACCAATCGAATAGTCTGAGTCAGCTTTTGATAAAATGCTTGTTATATGTCTTTTAAAAGTCATTTTGAGTAATTAGGTCAGTAAGGGGTTACACGGATGAAGGAACCCTGCATTCCATCCCAGGACCAATGGTGGAACCTCCTTTTTTCAACCCAGGAACAATACAGAAACTGTTTGAGATGATTGAGATGATGGTGGAAATACCTACCAAAAGTCATTCGGTGACTTACCCGGGGCGTATAGAGCCACCAAGCATGGGGAACCCTCCATTCCACCACAGGACCAATGGTGGAACCTTTTATCCACCACAGGACCAATCGAATAGTTTGAGTCAGCTTTTGATAAAATGCTTGTTATATGTCTCTGAAAAGTCATTTTGAGTAATTAGGTCAGTGCGGGGTTACACGGATGAAGGAACCCTGCAATCCACCACAGGACCAATGGTGGAACCTTTTATCCACCACAGGACCAATCGAATAGTCTGAGTCAGCTTTTGATAAAATGCTTGTTATATGTCTCTTTAAAGTCATTTTGAGTAATTAGGTCAGTGTGGGGTTACTAGGATGAAGGAACCCTGCAATCCACCACAGGACAGATGCTGGAACCTTCTTTTTTCAACCCAGGACTAAATCAGAAATTGGTTGAAATGATTGACATAATGGTTGAAATATCTACTCAGAGTCATTAGCTAGGCACATATAGGGTCACATGTCCTGGGGAACCATCCGTTCCATGCCAGGCGCATAACCAGTGGTTCAACCTTTTTACCTTCAGCGAACGAAGTTCGAAGAAGGTATTGTAATCACTTGGGTAAAAATGCTGTCCGTCCGCCGGGCGGGCGGTCGGGCGGCGGGCGGATAGATCGTTTCCGGCCCGGCACTCGGCCTCTATTGAATGTATGGAGATGAAATTTGGTACACATCTAGCCTGTATGGTCTAGTTGTGCCTTTTGATGGTCTGATGAACAGATCTTAAATACTTTTTGAAATAATTAACAAAATATAACATTTTTTTTTTTTTCCTTTCCGGGCCAAGGCTCGGTCACTATTGCATGTGCGTGGATGAAATTTGGTACACACGTTGCCTATATGGTCTAGTTGTGCCTTTTGATGGTTTCATTGACAGATATTCTATACTTTCTGAAAAAATGAGAAAAGATATAAAAATATATTTTTTTTTGTTTTTTTGGCTAAGACTCGCTCACTATTGCATGTACATGGATAAACTTTGGTACACATATGGTCAATATGGTCTAGTTGTGCCTTTTGAAAGGTCTGATGGAAAATATTATATACTTTTTCAAATATTGAAAAAAACATAAAAATTATTATTTTTTTTTCTGGCCCAACATCCGGTCACTATTCCATATACATGGATGAAGTTTGGTACACATCTGGATTGTATGGTCTAGTTGTGCCTTTTCATGGTCTGACAGATGGCTATTCTATAGTTTTTGTAATATTGAGAAAAAATATTTAAAATAATTTTTTTTATATCGGAGCCAAAACTTCTGCACTATTGCATATACCGTAATGCATTTTTCTAAACAAATCTCCTATGCAATTATTTTAGCAGTGCTTTTTGATGCGTATAACACTTTATGAATCATTGGAAAAATAGAGATAATGGAAGGCCACTACTCGACCGCTATTGCATACCTATAAGCAATTTCGTAAACGCACCAATTTTATGATATTATTGTAATCTTCTAAAGGTGTTATTCGCTGAAGGTTTGCTGCTGCGCAGCCTATGTTTTATTTTACAGAAGAAATTTTATTGTTTGTTTCGACTATTGATAAAATTCATGGGTAATATCACTTATAATACATCATAATAAGTAATTCGACCAGTATGGGCTTACATTGACAAAGGAAACTTTCAATCCACCACAGGACCAATGGTGGAACCTAACCCCCTGCCCCTGACTACACTTAAAGGGGCTATAAGCCCTCAATTCACTTTTTTTTCTAACATTGTTTTTTTATTGACTTTTTTGAGGGTACATGCCTACCTGAGTACAAAACCACAAACATCAAGTCAAACAAATATTTTAATTAGTGAGTAATTAGCCTTTAAACATAACTTGGCCGCGGCCTAGTTATTTTAAATTGCATGTTTTTGGGGCTTCAAGGTGTTATTGACAAGTCCAGAGTTAAGGGAATGCCACATAATTTTGAAAACTTCATCCTTACAATATCTGCTTGTGGTTTCTTAAAGTAAAGCATGTACATGGACATCATTCCGGGGAAGCCACAGTTTATTGTGTAATAATTAGGGGTTCATTAGGTTTTCTGTCGTTTTCTCACCAAAAAAGTGCTGTAACCTTGCAATGCCAAGGCAAATAAGCCAAAAATCAAGTAAAATTTCAGGTCCCCTTATTTGTCACAAAGAAACATTTTAAGGTAAATATCCTAGTTTGAGTTTTTTGGCTTATAGCCCCTTTAATATTTTATAATTATAATTTCCAATAAACATCTCATAGTCAATGCCCCAGATGACAGGGAACTTCAACTTCCACAACTGGACCATTTATGGAACCTGACCTCCTGCAAAGGACAAACTTAATATTTGGAAGGAACAATATTCGATTATTAAGAAATGCCTGATAATTAATGCTCTATAGACCTGGCCCCGTCACCGCACAACATCTAAGATTCAAATTCTGTTAGTTGAATGATCAATTTGAGTTAGGTATTTGGATATTGGGTCAAAACGGTATTTTGAACGCTAAGGTGACAGCACCTGCCTGGCCAGGTTTACAATAACAAGGCCATTGTACGGTGATGGCACTTGAAATATGGGGAAATACTTATACATTTATACTAATTATATTAATTTGCTATAAGTTTTGCAAAAACAGGCGGTTCATAGAATTAAAGGTGTTATTCGAAGAACACCTTCGAACAGTATATTTAATTAACTTAAAAATTGTACAATCACCTAAATTGTATAAAGTTTCAATTATGATGTTTATGTATAAGTTTGTAAGAGGTGTAACGCCGAGAATGTTTTCAGATATGTTAAATTATCCAGCTGATTTTTATCATTACGGAACAAGAAATATGAATAACCTTCGATTACCATTTTGTAGATCAGAAATTGTTAAAATCCATGTCAGATTTAAAGGTGCGGAAATTTGGAATTCTGTTGTGAATGTCATTGATTTAAATTGTAGTAAATTTACATTTAAAAAGAAAGTAACTAATATTTTAAGGAATTTGTGGTCTCTACCTAGAATATCTTTTACTATTCTGTAATACAAAACTATTATTAAGATTATTGTCATTACCAACTTTTGTATATATGATAGTGCCTATTATTAATGTTCTTAATTTAACTAATATTTTAAGGAATTTGTGGTCTCTACCTTGAATATCTTTTGCTATTCTGTAATACAAAACTATTATTAAGATTATTGTCATTACCAACTTTTGTATATATGATAGTGCCTATTATTAATGTTCTTAATTTATCAGTATTATTATTAATTTTTTATTTCCTATAATATATATTCATTCACTCTTCCATAAAATTAAGCAATTATTCTGTGAAATTGCTAGGGAACATACACACATTCAGTGTGTCAGTTCCTTTTTTTTATTGGTATTATAATTCTGCTATTTGTTATGTTGATTCGTTGAAGTGTAATTGTATTTTGTTTACCAATAAATTCTAATTATAATTATAATTCTAGTCTAGATCAACTTACCAATTAAGTAGAGGGATCAAAATCAAGGATTGTTACATGACTATGAAGTAATACCACTTAAATAGGCCAGCAGGGTGTATTTTTTTCCCGTTTCTATCCATTTGTTTGATTCTTTTAAAATAGCTTGGAATAGATATATATAATATTATGAAGGTTGTCAAGAGGACATTGTTAGAATTTATTAACAGGGCTAAATATAAAATTATGGAGATTACACAAATCATTGATTTTTTCCTCCACCAAAGGACCAATGCTGGGACCTTCTCCCCTCAAGAGGACCACTTTTAAAATTTACCACTTGGTACTTAATATGGAATGATGGAGGCTATACATTCAAGTAACCTCCTCGTCCACCACAGCACCAATGCTGGAACCTCTTCCCCTAAATATTTTAAGAAGAATAATTTGATATATATATAATAGTTACTCAAATCAATTTATCTGCTACACATCACCATGTGGTCAGCAGAAGATAAATTCAATTACTAAAATGTTTCAAGAAGATTTTATGCATTAATATTATTTAGTTTCATTGAGTTTCAAACAGGATAATAATGTAATTACAAAACTTACTACAATAGGGATTACTGCATCTTTAGCAACATGGCTCTAGCTGAAGAGAAATTTACTTCTTTTACAAGTAAGGATAGATTTAGCAGTCACTTTAATTTCTGACATCAATATTAAAATTTTTCTAGATGCTCCAGTTTTCAAGAAATATACATGTGGTTTTTTCCGTTTTGCGCTTTTTAAAATACATTAATTTCGTTCTTCCTCAAAAGACTTACATTGTAAAAGAAAATGAACTTCGTGTTCAACATCACCTTTTTATAATTTACGCAAATTTTCCTCTACACTTTTGCAATACCATCTATCAATTTTCGATCTCCAGTGGAAGTATGCCTGTCCTAAACAGTGCAAGAAAAGAGCGTTCTTTGTACGACTCATGAATCTTGTGACATATATGGTTCAAGGCAATATATATTCATGATTAAATTGTAAGTACACAATTTTGATTTTGTATTAATGTCGTCTGCCCATTGGATGCAGCGGAGTTCATGTAAAATTTACCAGGCATTATTTAAATGTTGTAGGGGAGACTTGAGTAAGTTGTGCCGCGGGGTAAGTCGTGCCGCGGGGGTTGCCCTGTACAGGAGGTCAGGTGCCACCATTGGTCCTGTGGTGGAAGATGATGTTCCTGGTCATTTTGGGCATTTATGGGGAGATGTTTATTGGAAATAATGAAATACTGGGGGTTGCCCTGTACAGGAGGTCAGGTGCCACCATTGGTCCTGTGGTGGAAGATGATGTTCCTGGTCATTTTGGGCATTTATGGGGAGATGTTTATTGGAAATAATGAAATATTTGGGGTTGTCCTGCACAGGAGGTCAGGAACCACCACAGGTCCTGAGGTGGATTGCAAGGTTCCATCAATAATTTATCCCCATACTGAACTAACTACTCATAATGACATTTAAGAGATATATTACAGGCATTTTATCAAAGCGCACTCTAACTATTCAATTGGTCCTGTGGTGGTTAAAAGGTTCCACCATTGGTCCTCTGGTGGAATGGAGGGTTCTACAGGCTGTCTGACCCTATACACCCCAGGTAAGAACAAAATGACTTTTGTTATGTATTTCCACCATCATCTGCATAATTTCAACCCATTTCTGAATTGGTTTTGGGTTGAAAAAAAAGAAGGTTCCACCATTGGTCCTGTGGTGGAATGGAGGGTTCCACAAGCTGTGTGACTCTGTATGTCCCAGGTAAGGCACAAAGTGACTTTTGTTAGGTATTTTCACCATCATCTGCATCATTTCAACCAATTTCTGAATTGATTCTGGATCAAAAAATTAGGTTCCACCATTGGTCCTGTGGTGGAATGGAGGGTTCCACAGGCTGTGTGACCCTATACACCCCAGGTAAGACACAAAATGACTTTTGTTAGGTATTTCCACCATCATCTGCATCATTTCAACCCATTTCTGAATTGGCTCTGGGTTGAAAAAAAGAAGGTTCCACCATTGGTCCTGTGGTGGAATGGAGGGTTCCACAGGCTGTGTGACCCTATACGCCCCAGGTAAGGTACAATATCATTTTTGGTGGTTATTTCCACCATCATCTGCATCATTTCAACCCATTTCTGAATTGGCTCTGGGTTGAAAAAAAGAAGGTTCCACCATTGGTCCTGTGGTGGAATGGAGGGTTCCACAGGCTGTGTGACCCTATACACCCCAGGTAAGACACAAAATGACTTTTGTTAGGTATTTCCACCATCATCTGCATCATTTCAACCCATTTCTGAATTAGTTCTGGGTTGAAAAAAAGAAGGTTCCACCATTGGTCCTGTGGTGGAATGGAGGGTCCCACAGGCTGTGTGACGCTATACGCACCAGGTAAGGCGCAAAATGACTTTTGTTAGGAATTTCCACCATCATCTGCATAATTTCAACCAATTTCTGAATTGATTCTGGATCAAAAAATTAGGTTCCACCATTGGTCCTGTGGTGGAATGGAGGGTTCCACAGGCTGGGTGACCCTATACACCCCAGGTAAGACACAAAATGACTTTTGTTAGGTATTTCCACCATCATATGCATCATTTCAGCCCATTTCTGAATTGATTTTGGGTTGAAAAAAAGAAGAACCCACCATTGGTCCTGTGGTGGAATGGAGGGTTCCACAGGGTGTGACGCTATACGCCCCAGGTAAGGCGCAAAATGACTTTTGTTAGGTATTTCCACCATCATATGCATCATTTCAACCAATTTCTGAATTGATTCTGGATCAAAAAATTAGGTTCCACCATTGGTCCTGTGGTGGAATGTAGGGTTCCCCAGGTTGTGTGGCCCTATACACCCCAGGTAAGACACAAAATGACTTTTGTTAGGTATTTCCACCATCATCTGCATCATTTCAACCCATTTCTGAATTGGCTCTGGGTTGAAAAAAAGAAGGTTCCACCATTGGTCCTGTGGTGGAATGGAGGGTTCCACAGGCTGTGTGACCCTATACGCCCCAGGTAAGGCACAATATGATTTTTGGTGGTTATTTCCACCATCATCTGCATCATTTCAACCCATTTCTGAATTGGCTCTGGGTTGAAAAAAAGAAGGTTCCACCATTGGTCCTGTGGTGGAATGGAGGGTTCCACAGGCTGTGTGACCCTATACGCCCCAGGTAAGGTACAATATAATTTTTGGTGGTTATTTCCACCATCATCTGCATCATTTCAGCCCATTTCTGAATTGGCTCTGGGTTGAAAAAAAGAAGGTTCCACCATTGGTCCTGTGGTGGAATGGAGGGTTCCACAGGCTGTGTGACCCTATACGCCCCAGGTAAGGCACAAAATGACTTTTGTTAGGTATTTCCACCATCATCTGCATCATTTCAGCCCATTTATGAATTGACTTTTGGTTGAAAAAAAGAAGGTTCCACCATTGGTCCTGTGGTGGAATGGAGGGTTCCACAGGCTGTGTGACGCTATACGCACCAGGTAAGGCGCAAAATTACTTTTGTTAGGTATTTCCACCATCATCTGCATCATTTCAACAAATTTCTGAATTGATTCTGGATCGAAAAAGTAGGTTCCACCATTGGTCCTGTGGTGGAATGGAGGGTTCCACAGGCTGTGTGACCCTATACGCCCCAGGTAAGACACAAAATGACTTTTGTTAGGTATTTCCACCATCATATGCATCATTTCAACCCATTTCTGAATTGGCTCTGGGTTGAAAAAAAGAAGGTTCCACCATTGGTCCTGTGGTGGAATGTAGGGTTCCACAGGCTGTGTGACCCTATACACCCCAGGTAAGACACAAAATGACTTTTGTTAGGTATTTCCACCATCATCTGCATCATTTCAACCCATTTCTGAATTGGCTCTGGGTTGAAAAAAAGAAGGTTCCACCATTGGTCCTGTGGTGGAATGGAGGGTTCCACAGGCTGTGTGACCCTATACGCCCCAGGTAAGGCACAATATGATTTTTGGTGGTTATTTCCACCATCATCTGCATCATTTCAACCCATTTCTGAATTGGCTCTGGATTGAAAAAGAGAAGGTTCCACCATTGGTCCTGTGGTGGAATGGAGGGTTCCACAGGCTGTGTGACCCTATACGCCCCAGGTAAGGTACAATATAATTTTTGGTGGTTATTTCCACCATCATCTGCATCATTTCAGCCCATTTCTGAATTGGCTCTGGGTTGAAAAAAAGAAGGTTCCACCATTGGTCCTGTGGTGGAATGGAGGGTTCCACAGGCTGTGTGACCCTATACGCCCCAGGTAAGGCACAAAATGACTTTTGTTAGGTATTTCCACCATCATCTGCATCATTTCAGCCCATTTTTGAATTGATTTTGGGTTGAAAAAAAGAAGGTTCCACCATTGGTCCTGTGGTGGAATGGAGGGTTCCACAGGCTGTGTGACGCTATACGCACCAGGTAAGGCGCAAAATGACTTTTGTTAGGTATTTCCACCATCATCTGCATCATTTCAACAAATTTCTGAATTGATTCTGGATCGAAAAAGTAGGTTCCACCATTGGTCCTGTGGTGGAATGGAGGGTTCCACAGGCTGTGTGACCCTATACGCCCCAGGTAAGACACAAAATGACTTTTGTTAGGTATTTCCACCATCATCTGCATCATTTCAACCCATTTCTGAATTGGCTCTGGGTTGAAAAAAAGAAGGTTCCACCATTGGTCCTGTGGTGGAATGGAGGGTTCCACAGGCTGTGTGACCCTATACGCCCCAGGTAAGACACAAAATGACTTTTGTTAGGTATTTCCACCATCATCTGCATCATTTCAACCCATTTCTGAATTGGCTCTGGGTTGAAAAATTAGGTTCCACCATTGGTCCTGTGGTGGAATGGAGGGTTCCACAGGCTGTGTGACCCTATACACCCCAGGTAAGACACAAAATGACTTTTGTTAGGTATTTCCACCATCATCTGCATCATTTCAACCCATTTCTGAATTGGCTCTGGGTTGAAAAAAAGAAGGTTCCACCATTGGTCCTGTGGTGGAATGGAGGGTTCCACAGGCTGTGTGACCCTATACGCCCCAGGTAAAGTACAATATGATTTTTGGTGGTTATTTCCACCATAATCTGCATCATTTCAACCCATTTCTGAATTGGCTCTGGGTTGAAAAAAAGAAGGTTCCACCATTGGTCCTGTGGTGGAATGGAGGGTTCCACAGGCTGTATGACCCTATACGCCCCAGGTAAGGCACAGAATGACGTTTGGTAGGTATTTCCACCATCATCTGCATCATTTTAACCAATTTCTGAATTAGTTCTGGGTTGAAAAAAAGAAGGTTCCACCATTGGTCCTGTGGTGGAATGGAGGGTTCCACAGGCTGTGTGACGCTATACGCACCAGGTAAGGCGCAAAATGACTTTTGTTAGGTATTTCCACCATCATCTGCATCATTTCAACCAATTTCTGAATTGATTCTGGATCGAAAAATTAGGTTCCACCATTGGTCCTGTGGTGGAATGGAGGGTTCCACAGGCTGTGTGACCCTATACACCCCAGGTAAGACACAAAATGACTTTTGTTAGGTATTTCCACCATCATCTGCATCATTTCAACCCATTTCTGAATTGGCTCTGGCTTGCAAAAAATAAGGTTCCACCATTGGTCCTCTGGTGGGATGGAGGGTTCCACAGGCTGTGTGACCCTATACGCCCCAGGTAAGGTACAATATGATTTTTGGTGGTTATTTCCACCATCATCTGCATCATTTCAGCCCATTTCTGAATTGGCTCTGGGTTGAAAAAAAGAAGGTTCTACCATTGGTCCTGTGGTGGAATGGAGGGTTCCACAGGCTGTGTGACCCTATACGCCCCAGGTAAGGCACAAAATGACTTTTGTTAGGTATTTCCACCATCATCTGCATCATTTCAACCCATTTCTGAATTGATTTCGGGTTGAAAAAAAGAAGGTTCCACCATTGGTCCTGTGGTGGAATGGAGGGTTCCACAGGCTGTTTGACGCTATACGCCCCAGGTAAGGCGCAAAATGACTTTTGTTAGGTATTTCCACCATCATCTGCATCATTTCAACAAATTTCTGAATTGATTCTGGATCGAAAAAGTAGGTTCCACCATTGGTCCTGTGGTGGAATGGAGGGTTCCACAGGCTGTGTGACCCTATACACCCCAGGTAAGGCGCAAAATGACTTTTGTTAGGTATTTCCACCATCATCTGCATCATTTCAACCAATTTCTGAATTGATTCTGGATCGAAAAATTAGGTTCCACCATTGGTCCTGTGGTGGAATGGAGGGTTCCACAGGCTGTGTGACCCTATACACCCCAGGTAAGACACAAAATGACTTTTGTTAGGTATTTCCACCATCATCTGCATCATTTCAACCCATTTCTGAATTGACTCTGGGTTGAAAAAAAGAAGGTTCCACCATTGGTCCTGTGGTGGGATTGAGGGTTCCACAGGCTGTGTGACCCTATACGCCCCAGGTAAGGCACAATATGATTTTTGGTGGTTATTTCCACCTTCATCTGCACCATTTCAACCCATTTCTGAATTGGCTCTGGGTTGAAAAAAAGAAGGTTCCACCATTGGTCCTGTGGTGGAATGGAGGGTTCCACAGGCTGTGTGACGCTATACGCCCCAGGTAAGGCACAAAATGACTTTTGGTAGATATTTCCACCATCATCTGCATCATTTCAGCCAATTTCTGAATTGATTTTGGGTTGAAAAAAAGAAGTTTCCACCATTGGTCCTGTGGTGGAATGGAGGGTTCCACAAGCTGTGTGACCCTATACGCCCCAGGTTAGGCTCAAAATGACTTTTGTTAGGTATTCCCACCATCATCTGCATCATTTCAACCAATTTCTGAATTGATTCTGGATCGAAAAATTAGGTTTCACCATTGGTCCTGTGGTGGAATGGAGGGTTCCACAGGCTGTGTGACCCTATACACCCCACACAAAATGACTTTTGGTAGGTATTTCCACCATCATCTGCATCATTTCAACCCATTTCTGAATTGGCTCTGGGTTGAAAAAAAGAAGGTTCCACCATTGGTCCTGTGATGGAATGGAGGGTTCCACAGGCTGTATGACCCTATACGCCCCAGGTAAGGTACAATATGATTTTTGGTGGTTATTTCCACCATCATCTGCATCATTTCAACCCATTTCTGAATTGGCTCTGGGTTGAAAAAAAGAAGGTTCCACCATTGGTCCTGTGGTGGAATGGAGGGTTCCACAGGCTGTGTGACGCTATACGCCCCAGGTAAGGCACAAAATGACTTTTGGTAGGTATTTCCACCATCACCTGCATCATTTCAACCTATTTCTGAATTGATTCTGGATCGAAAAATTAGGTTCCACCATTGGTCCTGTGGTGGATAGGTCGCGGCGCCGACCTCTATCAATAGATCAAGCCTTTGAAAGGGGCCCCTTTACTGATACCTTTCAAAATAGAACTGATGTATAGGAAAATTTAGTCACAAATATTTTGCCACTAAGCACTGGCCCATGTGATCATCTTATACCAAGAGCTTGCACTACATACCAGATTTTCTATTTCCCAGTCAGGAAATGAAGGTGTTTTCATGGAATTAGCAGATCAAACAACTCCTTCAAAAACATTTTGCCATACTATCACAATAGGAGAGTATCATTCCTTAGTCTCTTCAATGTTTTTCTGTATGTTGTGTATAGGTATCCTAATAATTTATTATTCAATTAACTTTGATACAAGAAATAGTTTCTGAACAGCATTTTGTTTTATTTCGTAATTTGTTACTATTTTGATTGTTTGTTTAGTAGCACAATCACATTCATCCTATGACTGGCAAAAACTCTCCCTTATTATTTTATGTAAGAACAACCAAGCAATGTGCAACCATTGCCTACCGACCACTCAGACCAAGCCATCAACTCTGATATTGTCTGAGTAATCTACAAAGAGGAAAGAAGAACCAAGCGAGATTTGCATTATATGACTTTTTAATGTTTCTCATATTTCTTAGAACTGTTCCTATCCCTTTCTGTTGGGAATCTTTAGGTTTACTGTGAATATTATGGATATACTATGTTTTATCCTTTCAACTAGCTTATATTTGTCATCATAGAAAAGAAAATGTTACTGCAGCCAATTTTTTTTTTTTGATATTCAACATTTGCATATTGTCCTACGGAACATTTTGAGGTGACCTAAAAGAAAAATATTGGCAGGTTGGTCTGATCAAGTCTTTTGATGTAGTACACTTGGGATCCTGTATTGATTTCGTCAGATCAAGGAGACTACTTGGTGTTGGCTTTGACAAATTCGGATAAATAAAAACCAACATACACGAAAGGTCTCTTGAAACTTGTGGAAATATCTCTTTTAAGTGAAAAGGGCGGAACATCTGAGGATTCCAAGGTGTCTGCTAATCATCCTCGAAATGAAAAATGTCAGTCTATTTCATGGTCATAAATAGATAGGATTTCAGCAGTTGAGAGTGCAAGGTAAATTAGACTACCCTTCTATATATATATATTATGTAGATGATTCTCGCAATAATATAAGGGGGTGACCGTCAGACGTTCCGGACCTAGAAGTATTTTCATATGGAAATGTATTTATGTCGCAAAAAATCATTTATTTTTGAGTGTGTAATGTCCTGAATTATGTTTTTTTTCTATAAATTTATTTATTGTTTAATGTATTGGTTCATGTATTGGTTCATATACTGGCCTATATATATATAGCTGTTTTCCTATGCATGCTTGCATAATTATGCAGGATTAATGTATACTTTATCATGTACTGTTTGACTTGTTCATCTACTTGTGTCTATTTCAATTTACTTGTGCTGCAGTAGGTAAAATTTTGTTACTGCTCGCAGTTAAGTCTATACTAGTTATATTTATTTTCAGTCCTACCGATGGGTTCAGTCCTGTCTATGGGTTTAGTCCTGCCAATGGGTCTGCAGTTATAAATAAACAGCCAAATACAGATCGGTACATGTACATCGAATTATCCTATGGTCATAAAGTATTCATGGATTGACACCTGAGAGTGCTGTAGAGGAAAGAAATTGCATATTGTTGTATAGTTACAGTATCAGTACTGTGGCATACAGTCTGTGTCTTTTATGCATGTATGTATATGAATTATGCAATGTTCTACACAGCCTTGGGCAGTTCTTGGAAGAGCCTTTGAAAGTTTGCAGCACTATCCATGTCACACAGGGATAGTCTTTCCAGTAAGTCTCCATAACGCCGATCTGTGTGTGGTGCTAGTCAGGCTTTCTTAGCATCTTTATTTAGTGATCCAGACCACTGAGCCAAATAGGGTGACAGAGCTTTGTTTAGCTTTCTTACAGCTTCTCTTCGCTATCTCTTATTTGAACACAGTGTTCCTTTATGAATGTGGTTTCTCCGCGTCAGACCTTATTGTCCAGTCTAGACATTCGTCACATATATGCTAAAGTCACAAGAAATAATCAGAATTTAAAGTCATTACAGTCTTGCATAGACCCAATTTTATAAGTTCAAAGGTGGTTTGTAAGTCTAGACTACAGTTATGTTTTACCAAGTTGCCAATAACACTACTCACATTTAATAACGCACATCAAATTATATGTGAATAAAATTATATATTGTTTTGTCCTGCTAAATTTGAAAAAATTAATGATGACAACAAAATTTGATGATGATCTTCCCTATAGATACCCCCAACATTTTCATTGTTCAATATATCAAAATGAGTAGCTATGCAGATATGGATATTTGTGATTTATTAATTATATGATTCTTTGTTCT
Organism: Platynereis dumerilii; assembly: GCA_026936325.1. NCBI lineage: Eukaryota > Metazoa > Annelida > Polychaeta > Phyllodocida > Nereididae > Platynereis > Platynereis dumerilii. The sequence continues at coordinate 8,794,266 of JAPTHN010000001.1, read as the reverse complement.
CAATTTATCCTGTAAAGTTGTCCTCTCTATGGTTGGGCCAATAAAAGAGTCTCAGGCAGATACATTGCGCCCAGGCTTGATATGCTGGCTATTATAAAAAAACCATGTGTTGATATAGAAGTACCAAATTGATAAACAGCAAGAGACATTAAAACACTTTACTTGCTTTCTTTTTTTCTCGCACTTTCTCAGAGCATTGGATTGTATTGATTCGAATTCTGAGATTGCAGGAGCAGAGCCATTTTGCAAATAACACACAGGTATGGTGCAAATGCAATAGGTGACCTTGTACTTCACACTTATTTTGACAATGTTATTGCATACAAAGTATTTTTTCTTTTATAGTATTTGCATATTTTAACCCTTTCCAGACTGAGGAGAAAATTGCAAATTTGGGGTTTTTAACCCTTAAACCTAAATTTTCTCAATGAAGACTTCTGAATTCACATGGATAACCATATATCAATATAAAGCTGGGATGGTGAGCTTTACAATGACATGATAGAGAAGACACCTGAGCACATATGAAAAGCACACCTGCCTTAATTACAGGTGAGATGATTAAAAAAGATCAAAGGCAGTTAAGCATATTTCTTACAATGAAGCCTATAACATGAAAAATAAGCAAGACTTTTGATGCACTCCAGCACCAAAATATCACTAAATATGTTTGCAACAAATTAAGATATAATTCCATTTGGTTATAAAGCTCAGGTATGTACAGGTAAGTCAATGATGATTACCTGTGGACTATTTGGCTAGCGGCCGAAAATCGGACTAATTTCTCAGGCTGACAGCAATTCATTACATAGACTATTATTTCACTAGTAGGTGCCAGATTTTGTCTATACTTGGTTGTTTTATTTATTCTTTACTTCTTTGCAATGTTTTAAGAAGATTTTAGTTCATAACCTTATATTCATACTCTTCTGTTGGACCCCCGGAGGCAGGTACTGCAGGAAATGTTCGATTTTGCGTATATATTGTCAATTATCACTAAACAACACACCTGTAATTAGGCCAGGTAAAGAGGTTATGGGGTTCAGGTCAGATGTGCAAATGCTGTTTCCCTACCTGTATAAGATCACCAAGAATGATCAAAATCTGGCAGCTACTGGTGAAATAAAGGTCCATGCAATGAATTACTGTCCGCCTGAGAAATTAGTCCGATTTTCGGCCGCTAGTCAACTGGTTCTGAGGTAATTATAAATGATTTACCTGTACATACCTGAGTTTCGTAACTAAGGGAAACCATTTCTAAGTTATTCTAAACTTTTTTGACATGTTAAAAACAAAGTTTTAGTGTCATAAACTGATATTTATACTCTCCCATTGAGGTGTATTACCTGAAATGGTAGATTTGCAAATTTTGCTTAATATTGCCAATTAACACACCTGTAATGGAGCCAGGTAAATGGGTAATCGGGGTTCAGGTAGGATGTATAGATGCAGTAACCATACCTATATGCGATATTAATACTCCCCTAGTGTAAGTTATGGCAGGGAGTGTTTGATTTTGTGCCTTAAATGCTCAAAAACAAAGCCTAAGGTTGTTTTGCTCTGAGATGACATGTTCAGGGAAATTCTGGGGATTCCCCTTTTCAGATCCCACTTGGATTTCCCGTTCTCACGGGATGAATTTTTGAGAAACAAAAATGGCGATGGGCTGAATAAAAAGCTTATTCCTTGGTTCACATTCTGTGTGAATTTCATGTTAATATTTCCATTCTAAGGTACTGTACATGGGGCTAGAGATCATGGCCCAAATTTGGGCCACGATCCTGGGCACAGTCTGGAAAGGGTTAAAGAAATACAAAATTGGTGGGAGCCTATGTCAAAGTCACATGACAAATTCCAATTAGAATACAACCATAGCAGTGATCACAAACTGTTATACGTTGTTTGTTACTATTTGTGCGTTCAGCAGTTAGACATGAGATAAAAATGTATAAGAATCTACAACTCATCGAACTAACAACACCCAACAATAACTGTGAATTTTGAGAAAATGTTTTTCATAGTCAACTGTCAAATTTGATAGAATCTGTGACAAATATATGAAAACATGCATGTAGAGGGCATTTCTTGGACTTGTCATATGCTAGTATATGGATGGATTAAATCGATCAAACCCTGGCCCCTGATATACTATTCTATCAATGACTGGTACTTCTGCTCATGATTGATATCCCCCTTTTCCGAATTCCCTTTTTTGTGATTGATTGTGTGGAATCATTTTAAAAATATTAACTGATCTTGTGGGCAAAAGTCAAAACTATAAGGGTATCAGTGAAATTTTTCTCACCAGGCCTTCAGTTTAAATAACAATTTGTTTGAATTTACGTAACCCAGTGAACACACAATCACACCTTCTGGATATTCTTAGAAAATTTATTACTTCAGTAGTGCACTTGACAAGAGGACAGTCACTATTTCTGGAAACACTTTTGGAGATAAGTGTGGCCAAAAGCAACTGCCCACATCCATTGTTGAGAAAAACACCCAGCAATTATCTTGCCCTTGCCTTTCAGCTACATTTTACTTCTCGTCTCTATTTATTCTGTATGGTTTTGTGCTTTATTGTGTATGCAAAAGGACTATCAGATCTACCTATCAATACAAAAAAAAAAAACTGTTATCAAATGAGACATTAAAGCAACTGTTTGGAGTCAATGTACCCTTTTGCCAAGAGAATCTTAAGCGCAGTGTATTTATATCAACAGAATGTGGCTATAAACATGGATTTAATTGCAGTCATAATCAATGCTTTGCATTTTTTAAATACTTCCCTTCGGTGTTTGGTCCACTAAAAAGGTAGTGTAATGAGGCCTTGCCTGATTAATAGATTAAGCTTCAGAAAGGGGCCCCTTTACTGATACCTTTCAAAATAGAACTTGCGTATAGGAAAATTTAGTCACAAATATTTTGCCACTGAGCACTGGCCCATGTGATCATCTTATACCAAGAGCTTGCATAACATACCAGATTTTCTATTTCCCAGTCAGGAAATGAATTGTTTTCATGGAATTAGCAGATCAAACAACTCCTTCAAAAAATTTTTGCCATACTATCACCAATAGGAGAGTATCATTCCTTAGTCTCTTCAATGGTTTTCTGTTTGATGTGTAGGTAACCTAATAATTTATTATTCAGTCATCTTTGATTCCAGAAATTGTTTCTGAACTGTCTCGGGACAAGGACTTTTCTGTCCTTTTACAATGCAACTGTTCTCTTTCGCCAAAAGAAACAAGAAGGCAAGAAGGCAAAAAGGCAATAAAGCATTGCGATAGCTGTCCTACAGCTTCTGTTCCTTCCCTCTTCTTTGACCCTATTGTTCTTTTATGGATTTGGCTTCTCAGTGACAAACAATGTGGTCCTGGAACTTGTCCAGTCTAGACACAAGGATTCGCTCTTCCTATTAGCGGCACATCAATTTTTTTTATTTGGTAATTTGTTACTATTTTGATTGTTTGTTTAGTAGCACAATCAAATTTATCCTATGACTGGCAAAAACTCTCCCTTATGATTGATGTAAGAACGACAACAACCAAGCAATGCGCAACCATTGCCAACAAACCACTCAGTCCAAGCCATCAACTCTGACATTGTCTGAGTAATCTACGAAGAAGAAAGAAGAACCAAGCCAGATTTGCATAATACGACTTTTTAATGTTTCTCATATTTCTTAGAACTGTTCCTATCCCTTTCTGTTGGGAATCTGTAGGTTTACTGTGAATATTAAGGATATATTATGTTAGATCCTATCTGGTGGTTCAGGGTCTTCCAGAAATTGCATCCGATGATGAAGAGGAACAGAAAGTAAATGTTATAGAACTTCTCAACAAAATTGAGGTCGAAAATCCAGTCATCACAAGAGCCTTCCGTATGGGTAAACGCTTCGCCGGTCGAACCCGACCAATCAAGGTTATGTGTGGGAACTCAAACACAAAGCAGTCTGCTTTATCGAAAGCGAAAAAACTGAGAGATCTTCCCGACAGTGATCCTCTGAAGAAAGTGTACATCCGACATGATCTTACGCAACTACAGAGAGACCAAGACTATTTACGCAGACAAGAACGAAAAAGACAGCAAGGACCCCAAGAAAATTCGAATTGGCAACCTCAGAGACGCTTTGTCAACAACAATCGTGAAAATACACTGCCCAACAACACTGCTCGTGACAACTTGGATCTTGGCCCAAGAATCACCCGACTACAGGCTAACGCGATACAATCTGAAGAGGATCGTGCCCCACCCACCCATCCTACAAATGCGTAGGACAGGCCAGCTCCCTCCACAGACAGCCTTGTATATTTTAATGCAAGAAGTATTTTAAATAGACAGACTGAACTTTCAGAATTTTTAAACTATTATAATTGTGACATTGTTGCAATCACAGAGACTTGGTGTAAAGATGACACTTCATTAATTGCATTTAATGATAAATTTCAAGTGTTCACTCAAAATCGACCTGTTGATATTGGCGGTGGTGTTCTATTAGCAGTTAAGAACAATATTCCATGTAAGATTATTTTTAAAGATATTGTTGGTCGATGTGAGATTTTGATTGTTGATATCCAATATGTTGGTTCGAATTCTGTAAGATATGTTTTGGTCTACAGACCACCCGATACTAATGTTGAAAATTCGGTAGAGCTGTATAAGGTTATATATAATTACTTGCAAAACTCAAAACTTTTTGTTATAATAGGTGATTTTAACCTTCCAGATATTTCGTGGAAAGAACTCACAGCTAGATCTAGAGTCTCACAAGAATTTCTCACAATCTGCTTCAGGTTAGGAGCAGAACAATTTATAGATTTTCCAACTCGTGGTGAAAATGTACTAGATCTTATTCTTTGTAGTAATAGAGGTCTCATAAGCGCCATTGACTCCGAACCGCCTTTTGCCAATAGTGATCACATCTCTGTTCTATGTCATATGACCCCTTATCAAAAACTCCCAGATAGCTATTCTGCCATACCTTGTTTTAAGAAAGCTGATTATAATTTAATTAATGCATTCTTGTCAACACTTGACTGGAACGAAATATTTTCTGAATGTACCTCTGCTGATGATTTTTGGCAAGCTTTAAAAAATATCTTGAACACTGTTGTATATAACTTTGTACCATGTTTAACTCCAAAGGACAGAAACAGCGTACCCTGGTATAATGATAAATTGAAGAATTTGAGATCTAAAAAACAGCGCAGATGGCGTAAATATGTTCAATCCAAGAATATTATGACACACTTTGAATACAAGAAATCGGCTAATGCTTTTAAAAGAGAGTTTCTGAGTGCGAAATGTAATTATGAAAAAAAGACCTTTTCTGATAACAGTAATACAAATACATTTTATAGATATGTCAAAAGTCAAACAAAATTGAAATGTGCCATTCCAAGTATTAAGAAATCTGATGACACAATAGCCATGTCTGATCAGGATAAGGCAAATGAGTTTTCTACATATTTTTCATCGGTATTTATTGAAGACAACAATGTGTTGCCAGAGTTCAATTTTAACTGTCAAGAAACAATAGATCTTTTTACATGTAACACCAGAGAAATAATCAAGATTGTACTGAAGTTAAAGCCAAATTCGTCTCCCGGACCAGATGGGTTCACCTCAGGTTTTATTAAAAACATAATAGCTAATATTGCCAGTCCATTATGTCAAGTTTATAATAAATCTCTAGAAGACGGCACTGTGCCTAGTGACTGGAAGTCTGCATACATAATACCTATTTTCAAAAAAGATGATCCGCAACTTACTTCCCAATATAGACCAGTGAGTCTAACTTCTGTGTTCTGTAAAATTTTAGAAAGAATAGTTCGACCCCAAATTTTAAATTTCATGTACAGAAATGACTTGGTCCCCAAAGACCAGCATGGCTTTATTCCAAAAAGGTCTACTGTCACAAACTTATTAGAATGTATGGACTTATGGACCTCAAATTTTGACAAAAAGATAGCTACTGACGTGATTTATTTGGATTACTCAAAATGTTTTGACACTGTATGTCACAATAAGTTACTTTTCAAACTTTCACAATATGGTATTATTGGAAAGGCTTATTCATGGGTAAAAAATTTTTTGGTTGACCGATTACAATTTGTCAAAGTAAATAACTCTCTGTCCTCTGGAGCGAATGTAATGTCAGGAGTGCCCCAGGGTACTGTACTCGGACCCCTATTGTTAATTTTATATTCGGCTGATTTACTAACTGTTGTACAGTATAGCAAACTAAGCATGTATGCAGATGACACTAAAGTTTTCAAAGGTGTCAAGAGTGATGTAGATAGTAATCTCTTGCAAGAAGATTTAGACCGCATTTTTAATTGGGCCTGTAAATGGCAAATGAAATTGAACCCAGACAAAACAATACACTTAACTATAGGGTCCTCCTCACATTCTTACACTTTAGATGGCAAAGTAATTGACAAAGTAGATTCGATAAAAGATGTTGGCGTTATTATACAGTCTGATTTGAAATTTAGTAAGCACTGCTCTTCTATTATAAAAAAAGGATACTTTATTATTAGAAATATTTTTACTACATTCAAAAATCATGAAAACAAGTTTTATATTAACATGTATCAGAGATATGTACGTCCTGTTCTTGAACATACCAGTCAAATTTGGTCGCCTGTTTTAATCGGCAATATAGATAAAGTAGAGAGAGTACAAAAATATTTCACTCGAAGGTTGTATTATTCTGAACATCTGATGTATAGTGATCGTTTAAAACATTGTAAATTAGACACACTCGAGGAAAGGAGATTAAGAGCAGATTTAATTTTATTTTACAAAATGATCAATGGAGTTACGATGATTGATATGCAACATTCATATTGTTTTAATAATAGACATAGAGGTCACAATAGAAATTTATACACTTATTATTGTAGAACTGAGAAAAGAAAAATGTTTTGGATTAATAGAATAGTTAATAACTGGAATAATCTCGATCGTATTGTGATTAATAGTGTATCTGTTAAAACGTTTAAAAGTAAAATTGTTTTGTACCATTTTCCTGGTAGGGGGAGCTATTATTGTTAAAAATTAACATTTGCCCCCTTATGTTTTTAACTTGTACAATGTTTTTATGAATAAACTATTATTATTATTAACTAACTTATATTTGTCATAATAGAAAAGAGAATGTCACTGCAGCCAATTTATTTATCTTTAATATTCAACATCTGTATTGTCCTACTGAAAATTTTGAGGTGACCTGCAAGATAAATATTGCCACTGGGTCTGATCAAGTCTTTTGATGTAGTACACTTGGGATCCTGTATTGATTTCGTCAGATCAAGGAGACTACTTGGTGTTGGCTTTGACAAATTCGGATAAATAAAAACCAACATACACGAAAGGTCCCTGGAGACTTGCCGTAACGTCTCTATTTTAAAAGTGTTATGGGTGGAACATCTGAGGATTCCAAGGTGTCTGCTAATCATCCTCGAAATGAAAAATGTCAGTCTATTTCATGGTCATAAATAGATAGGATTTCAGCAGTTGAGAGTGCAAGGTAAATAAGACTGCTCCTTCTATATGTAGATGATTCTCGCAATAATATAAGGGGGTGACCGTCAGACGTTCCGGACCTAGAAGTATTTTCATATGGAAATGTATTTATGTCGCAAAAAATCATTTATTTTTGAGTGTGTAATGTCCTGAATTATGTTTTTTTTCTATAAATTTATTTATTGTTTAATGTATTGGTTCATGTATTGGTTCATATACTGGCCTAACTGTCTGTTTTCCTTTGCATGCTTGCATATACTCCATAATTATGCAGGATTCCTGTATACTTTAACATGTACTTTTTGACTTGTTCATCTACTTGTGTCTATTTCAAGTTACTTGTACTGCTGCAGGTAACGTTTTGTTACTGCTCACTTTTACATCTATACTAGTTATATTATTTTTAGTCCTACCGATGGGTTTAGTCCTGCCGTAGGGTTTAGTCCTGCCAATGGGTCTGCAGTTATAAATAAACAGCCAAATACAGATCGGTACATGTACATCGAATTATCCTATGGTCATAAAGTATTCATGGATTGACACCTGAGAGTGCTGTAGAGGAAAGAAATTGCATATTGTTGTATAGTTACAGTATCAGTACTGTGGCATACAGTCTGTGTCTTTTATGCATGTATGTATATGAATTATGCAATGTTTCGCATAGCCTAAGGCAATTCTTGGAATAGCCCTTGAAAGTTTGCTGCACTATCGGTGTCACACAGCGATAGTCTTTCCAGTGAGTCTCAATAACGCTGATCTGTGTGTGATGCTAGTCAAGCTTTCTTAGCAACTTTTTTTCTTGATCCAGACCACTGAGCCAAATAGGGCAACAGAGCTTTGTTTAGCTTTCTTAAAGCTTCGCTCCGCTATCTCTTCTATGACCACATTGCTCCTTTATGAAGGTGATCTCCAAGACAGACCTTATTGTCCAGTCTAGACATTCGTCACATATAATGTATATATGCCAAAGTTACACAAATAAATCAGAATTTAACCTCATTTCAGTCTTGCATGGACACAACAGAATAAGTTCTAAGGTGGTTGTTAGTCTAGACTACTGTTAAGTTATGTTTTACCAAGTCGCCAATAACACTACTAACATTTAATAACGCACATAAAATTATATCTGAATAAAACTATTTATTGTTTTGTCCTGCTAAATATGAAAACATTAATGATGACAACAAAATTTTTTATGATAGTCTTCCCTATACCTCCAGCTGTGATTTATTAATTATATGAAATAATAAAGAAATTGCACTTGTGCTTTCTAATAGAGGATGGCAGCGGAATCAAACAGATTATAACATCGAATAATGATCATTGAGAGATAATATATTAGCTGTGCTTGTGATACCAATCAATAAGATCTTCAGTGTAATTTTATGTGCATCGAATCTGTCAAATGAACTTAATTATTGGAAAGATATACGTCTAGATATGAGACACACGATTCTAATTTAGAAAGTAGTTAAGCAGGGAGCAGCCTTGAACATCAGGATGACATTGGCATCATACAAAAAAATCAGATTATTTGGCAATCGAATACATGCATTCAGAAAATTGAGACGTGACAGTTATTTATGGAGCATTATGTCTAGAAAACACATTTAATGAGATTTGAATGAAATTTAGTAGCATGACTTTGAGTGTGTGTTACTTCCCATATCTTGTTTGTCAATCACAGGTAAGATGATATACAGAACAAAGTGTAAGAAGCTGACGTTTTTATATTAAACACAATTCTCCAAAAACAGGGTCTGAAGTCAGCTTCTACAATGAGCCTTAGAATTGAATGTAGAGAATTTCCCTGTTTGTCAGACAGACTTTTACACCAGCTTGGTGATGTAATCTTTAATACAAGAAAAGTTTGATATCCTTAAATCTTTTACAATTTTTTTAATGAAGTCAAACTGGATTGTTTTAGAATTAGTGTGACTAACCAAACGAAATTATTTGATTCATTTTGTATATATATAATTATGTGTTCATGAATTATTAACTGTAAGAATGCACTAAGCTGCGAGGAAATCATTGCAATAGTCTTTGAGCCCTATCTATGCCAAGGAACCTTTCTCTTTCAATAAGTCACAATAGGTTTATGCTGGTGATCTGTTTATAGAGTTAATCAGGATATCTTATCATCCTTCATCCTTGATCCAGTCTGCTCATCTGAAGAGGACAATGGATCTTTCTGTAGTTTTTTTACTGCCTCTGTCTGCTGCTCATCTTCGACACATTGTTCTTTGGCCTTGTAACGACGGAACTTATCCAGTCTAGAGACTAGGTCTTATTATTTGCAATTCATGTCAGGGCCTCCAGTGAATAAGTCTGGCACATGCGGTGACATCCCAATAGCTGGCCAATGAACAGGCTTTCGCAGATATTGTGCAAATGAGGCAGATTTCATCAGTTCACACACTCCCTTAAATCATGGAGGGATATATGATCGTTCTCTATACATAAGAATGATGAGTGTTTAGAGTCAGAAGCTTGTGGACAATTACAAAGGTCTGAAAAGACCAAGTTCCCTTAATAACATCTTACTTCCATATAAAATTTTGTATGGTTGACAAATCATAAACAGCAAAACACAAATTGTTTCCTTGTTTGTGCAGCTGCAGGTCGCAAAAGCAGGTGCTTCCTGTAAGGTCCATCCATCTTTTGCATTGTAAACTGTCAGGTCAATATTGACTTCATGTTATTGACCGGGAGGTGAATATCATGATATCCGGACCTGCTCTGGACCAAACAGAGCACAAGTGGCTGGAGAGTCATTGACCAAATAAAGACATTGCATATATCCTTATTTCACAGAAATGCTTTTTATCAGTAGTCTCATATGTTACAACCCATCTTTTGGACAGTACCAATGAGTTCACTATCATCCTTTCATGCAAAATATCCGGCATGGTTTAATACACTGGCAAGTTACGAATATATTGCTCATACCCGGTTCTCAGATTGATTGTACCTTGTTGCAGATATTCCCATGGGTCCTTGATCCTAGAATCTGCAATGGAGCCCTAGAGAAGCACCAATCCATACTGAGGAAAGTCCTGCCATGCCCCTTTTGCTTTTCATAGATAAAGGTTGAGTTGACAATGGATTTACAATGTACTGTGTATGGTTACTGTCAGAATTAAGTAAAACAGAAAATTCTCAAAGTGTCGAAATTAGGTCTGAAGTGGTGATTTCAGACACCATCAGTTCCCCTTCAATGGCAGAAATAAATCTTCCGAAGTGTTCTGCTTCTTTCTCAGAAGGTCAATGAACATGCCAGACAAGGAAACAACAAAGACGTCAGTGAAGATGAAGCCTCCCATAAGAAAGATAGGCAACCCCCACTTCCTGCAATGATCATATAAAGATAGACATTATGAGACTTTATGCTGTGTTTAGAAGACCAACATAAAATAGTAGATAAATCGCTTTTATACAGGCATAGTATGTCCTACAAGGAACACTTATGAAGCTGGCAGTCAAGAGAACCCACAAAAGGATTATAAGGATGACATATAATGTAGATTATCTGTACTAAAGTGGACGTGTTGTATCAAAAGTAACTATATTCAACTACACATATGTCATCCACACTGGCCACAGAGGTAACATATTCAGTGTCTGACAGGCCAAAAGGAGTTTGGCATCATGTTGCTAGCAGGTTCGTCATAATGATTTTATATATTTGTTTAAAACACAACAATTGACATGTTTCTGTTCTATATAGAGCAGCAACTGCAGCTTTCAAATAAAATACCTATTTTTAAAAAGCAGCTGGATTTGATACAGAATTTCACACTGATGGTTAATGACAAGACCATGATGTATTTCCCCTTAAAAATCTACATTTTTTCCTGAAACTCTCTATTTCAATATATACTTGGATAATTTTTTCTGCACACAAACTTCATGAAGTACTTCCTTAAAACTCAGTAGACCAGATACTGGAGGATTTATCTATTCAGCAGAGCAGATGCCAGTGGATTTATCTACAAGTACGCTGCTGGTGTTTAAGGCTCCCTTTCCGATAAAAAGGGCAACAAAGATATCAAGCTTGCATGAGCAGGCTTTGCTTCGGATGAACTTTTTAAGTATAGGGACTAAGAGCACTGAAAGATTGATTAATGTAAAATATATATGATTTTCCAATTACAATGAACAAATGCAAAGAGTAAATTTTGGAGAAAGTATTTGCCAAATTTGCAAAAACGACTATTTTATATAATTATGCAAAGTTTGTATATTCAAGCATCTAATCCTTAAAGAGATACCATACCCAAAATTAACAATGGTAACAAATTTAGTAGAATGGCTGTAGTTGACTGTTTTATACAATGATGAATGTTGTTACACATATAATGTAGGCCTATGCAAATTGTTTGGATGATCAACCTAATTATCCTATTAGCATTTTCATATCTACATGTTTTTTGAAAACTTCATCTTGCAGTTAAACCATGAAATCCCCGTGTATCTGTGAATGTGATTGTTCAATCTTCAACCTGTGACACTCAGTTTTGAGTTCACGGTTAATGACAAACGAATTTGAAACTGCCGGGCAATGTTATTTTTTGTGCACAACCACAACCAGCAAATTCTGTCTTAGCCTAGCATCACACCTTTCCAGAAAAGCCATATCATCATTGTTATGTATTTCTCCAGTACTTCACTCTATCTCAAAACCGCGATGTCACAGATTTAGTTGAATAACTTAGTATATTATATGAAGCACATATTTCAATCATACAATTGATTGTGCTTGTTTAGCTTGCTCAGCTTTAATACCTGCAGTGGTTGATAGATGCTTCAATGATATGTAACTGAACCAAACAGACCACTTATCCTCAAAATTGAGTTACACTTCCGGCCAAAAGTTTGGAAAATAAGCTGCTCACCATTGCAGTAGGGTTTGGATCAAAGCAAAATAGACCTAAAGGTTGGGAGCACGAAACTTCACTTTTTGACAGATTTTTTTCATTGGTGGAAATGGAAGACCTAACCAAAAAAAAAGCCTCCGTCAATTCGTGAAATTTTTGTGTTATCAGTGCCTCCAATTGTCACAATTTATAAACAGCAGAAGACTCTCGCGAAGTCTGAACTGCTTAAGGCAGCACACTTTGACGTCACAACCCCCCAAATTAAAATAATTATGATGTAGCTTCTAATTCTCAAGAATAATCTCTGAAAAAATCAGGACATCAAGGACATTTCAAGTGTTTGTGTCTGTCTAATTCATGCTGTTGGCAAATTGTCAACCTAAGAAAGTAATGTTGTACCGACCAAAGAATTGAAAATTGATCTCAAACAAGACATGTTGCTGGCCAGCGGATGGAGTTGTAAGCTGACTACGTACTGTCGCAATTGTATTGAATGGACTGGGAAGAACGAAGGCCAACAACACATACCAGAGGAGACAACGGAAAGGCCTACAACCCAAGGGTTTCGGCCTAAACCCTGTCTACACGTCTACACAAGAAAGAATCAGAATTTTGTGAGGTTATCTCATAATCACAGCGGGAAGAAGAAATCAGCATACTTTGTTATACACAACTTTACTTCTGACCAAGAGCCTGTTGTAGTCTGCCCATCCCCTGGGTAGCACTAACATTTGCAAGTAACAGTATGATAGCCATATAAAATACATATCTCTGATTCAGTTGCCAAATGAAGTAAATTGGGTGTGCTAAGATAAGTGACACCAGATTGACGGTAGGTTTCAGAATGGAATGTAGAACATTTTCTTAGACATTTACAACTTCTCAGAAATCTGAGAAGCAACGTATATCGAATGCTAAAGAACATAGCAACTTTGAGACTAGTCCCTGTAAAAATAATTCTTCCTATACAATTTCACACTCACAATTACTTTCCAAAGCTGCATTCTTTATAGTGATTATAGCCCATTTATGCTTATCAGTTCTGACCACCATGTCCTTCCTCACTACCATATTCAGGTGCACATCCGAGCTTAAATGGCTCAAATGCCCGCTTGCAACGGGTTTTCTAGTATGATAAATCATTCAGTCACATTTACTATGTTGATGATATAATAATTATGTGCCCACAAAAATGAATGAAACAGAACTTTGTGTGGTCTGCCCATTATCTCGGTTGGATGAAGATATCAGCGCACTTTGTTATACACAAGCTTACTTTTGACAAATTACCCGTCACATTTTCTCAGTGGATCATATAATGATTATGTGCCCACAAAAAAGATGAATCAGAACTTTATGAGCTATGCTCATTATCACGGTTGGATGAAGATAATTATTAGCATACTTTGTTATACACAAGCTTACTTTTGACAAAGTGCCTGTTGTAAACTATCCATCCCAGGGAGGTACTTCCATTCCAAGTAACAATACGATAGCCATATAAAATACATATCTCTGATTCAGTTGCCAAATGAAGTAAATTGGGTGTGCTAAGATAAGTGACACCAGATTCTATAGCAGGCCTTACAATAGAATGTAGGGCATTTCCTTAGAACTACAACTTCTCAGAAATCAGAGAAGCAAAATATATCGAATGTCAGAAAACATATATATATAACACTCACTTTGCTGAGAAATCACTCGCTGTACCACATGCAGTTCGATCTCTTTACGAGAGATTTTGTCTGAAGAACAAACTTTTATCCACCCTCATCAAATGACAATATGATAAAATTGTTTGATAATCATTCAGTCGCACTTATGCAGTTAGTCACATGCTAATTATATGACCAACTAACAAGAATTGAAACAGAACTTTGTGAAGTCTTCTCATTGCCTTGGTTAGATGAAGAAGTCAGCATACTTCGTTATCCACAAGCTTACTTCAAACCAAGTTCCCGTTGTAGATTGTCCATTCCCTGGGTAGTACTTCCATTTGCAAGTAGCAGTATGATAACCATATCAAATATGTATCTCTGACTCTGCTGCCAAAGGAAGTAAACTGGGTGTTATAAGATAAATCACACCAGATTCTACAATAGGCTTTAGAATAGAATGTATGGAGCATTTCCTTGGACAACCACAACTTCTCAAAAATCAGAGAAGCAAAATATAGTGTGAGTATATTGTATTCCAGAGAACACATTATCTGGAATAATGACTGAAATTGTATGAATAATTTAGAAAGATCACAGTATCCTGGGTAATAAACCCTTTTATCTATGTGTTATCTTCAAGATATTCAATATAGATGTGTATAATTACATCGCTTACAGTAAAACCCAAAGTAAGGTAAAAACATTTAGGCTCAGAAGTCCTCGGTTTACTGATTTTGCCCTCCTATCTCCTCTCAAGTGTCTCCACCCCAAATATCCTTGCAACTACCTTTGACTCCTCACCACAACTTCATCCCATAGACAGCAGACATAGTACTTGGAATTAGCAAAGGGGCACAACATCAAAGAAATTAAACACAATGGGGGTAATTGAGTTAGAATTGGTGGTGGCTCAATGTAAATTTAATGTAAATTTAAAAGGTGGTTTCAAGTAGGTAAAAGTAGGAAGTGATTTGGAAGGAGACAAAAGGTGTGAAAGGGTAAAGTAGTGGCTGATTATGTCTTCCTGCTAGGGTGATACTACTTTATTTCAGCTTGTATTGTAGCTAAAGTGGTTAAATACTATAACTTTACTTTAACAGGGATAACGGTAAAATAACTTAGCCACGTTTTAAATAGACCTCGTGTTATATAATGACTAATATTTTTTTCCAAGTAACCCAGTTAAAAGATAAGTTATGGGAGTTAACCAATTTAGGTGGTGGGAGTTGAACAGCAGGTACTGGTCCGTATATGTTGCTTTACGGTTAGCTGATGTTTTGAGAGAACCATCATATTGTGCACTGTATTTGAACTGGGCAGTCCAGGAATAGCAGCTGATCATCCTTCAAGGTTTCCTTGGCAAACTTGATATCAGGATCCACACTGTTCTACGACAACACAAGCTGTTAAGTTTGTTTCCAAACTGTAAATTTTACTGCATCATTTTTGACAGTGTGTTCAATGCTCTGTGTAAGTTGGTCATAGCTTTTAATGAATTTCCTATGGTACAATGTTAGCCAGGAAATGTTAACAGTTTCCACAGTTTGTCTTGTGAATTTTGAACAGCTGATTTTGTCACTCATACCTGTCATTCCAAAAAAGTCACTTGATTGAAACAGACATACATTACTTTGGGAATAGCCAACATTTATACAAGGAATGGTCAACATTTTATACATGGAATAATCAACTTTGATTTTGAATTTGTACCAGTCAACAATCTTTCTATATGTTACAAGGTTTTGAAGATTTACCTTCATGATATGTCATTTCAATGGACACTCTTACTTGATGCCTGGGAATTTGCACATTGTGTAAGTTCTTGCTTATTGATGCCTGCTTCTTAACTTTTACTTGATTTACTTTGACATATGATTTGTTTTACTTTGACATATGATTTATGATATCAAAAGTCAAGTTATATTCAAATTTACTATCAATGATGTTTGAGATATTGATTGATGTTAAATCATGTTGGATTCATTTGATGCCATGCTTTTTGATTTTTAAAATATTATTTATTTATTATTATAATTATTATTATTATTTTTTTTTTTAATTATTATTTAATTAATAAGGTAAAAGAAAATATACTTTAAAAAAAAGATATTGTTGTGTGAATGTGCTGTGTGACTGAATGTTTTTGTGTGTGAATTATTTCTTATATTTTGGTTATTTTTTCTTCAGATGTACCTGTACTTTACTTTGTACCGCGTAATAAACGAGTGCAAAAGTTATTCCTGGTTCGCATCAATAGTACATACAATTGCCGCACTGACGACGCACGATGGGTGAAGTTGAAGATGACCGGAATTCTCGTAAGGCTCGGAAGTCTGCCTTAACTCGGGAGATCAACAATTTACGCCGACTCATGGTCGAAGATGAGTATGACGATGTGAAAGAGAGAATTCAAGGATTTAAAGATAAGTTCAAAGCTTTTGAAGAAGCTCACGACAAATATCATGCACATTTGACTGAGGAAACGCCGCAAGAGGAAAGTGAAGGTTATTTCGAAAAAGTTAGTAACTCTTATGTTGAAACATTCTCGGCCATCAAATTTTGGTTATCTGAGCGAGATAAAGATGAAGAAATTAAGTCTGAGAAGAAACAAGAATCTGAAAAAGAACTCCTCCAAAGTGAAATGATGAAATTAATGAATCTGCCGAAACTTGATATGGAACTGTTTGATGGAAATCCTTTGTCATATCATTCCTTCTTTGCGATTTTCGATGAACATGTGCACCGTTCCAGATTAACTCTTCAATCAAAACTAACGTATCTACTTCGAAGTACCTGTGGTGATGCGGCAGCTGCTATTCGCCCTTATTCGGCCATGGAATACAAGGGAAAGAAAAATGCTTATCCTGGGTTTATGGAACTTGTCAAATTCATTGAGTTAGAAGCTGAACTTGAAACGGACCCTGTTTATGGTTCTCTGGGACACAGTGACAAGCCTTCATCAACTTCAAAAGTCAGCCAACCAACTTCCTCTACATTCTCTACATTTTCCTCAAACATCGCTACTGAGCGTCGGACCCATTCTTATTCTTGTGTAGCCTGTAATGAATCTCATCGCTTGTTTGCATGTGAGAAATTCAAGCAAATGAAGCCATTCGAACGTCGAAAGTTGGTGGAAAATCACAATCTTTGTGAGAACTGTTTGTTGAATAACCACTCTACAGCCCAGTGTTGGAAGCCTTCGGTCTGTAGTGTTCCGGGTTGTGGCATGAAACACACTAAATTTATACACATTGATGGATCTTCCGCTGCTGCATCACGTTCTTCTGGGTCGGAGTCATCACAGCAAGTCAATGTAAATCTTAGTGAAGCTGTATATGTCAATGCTAGTCGGATTGAAGTGATTGTGCCAACAGTTAAAGTGAAAGTTAATGATGAAGTCGAAACAAATGCGCTTTTAGACAATGCCTCAACAAACAGTTTTTGTACCCAGCGTTTGGTGAATGACTTGAAATTGAAAGGAAATATTGTGAATTATACTTTAAATACTCTAAGCGCTACCAATGTGATCAAGTATGGACTGGTTGTTGATTTGTTGCTCAAGTCATGTGATTATGAACATTCAATGAAATTGTCTAATGTGCATGTTGTTGCAGATATCCCTGTTAATGTCCCGAACGTGAAAGCAAATGACTATCCACATCTAGCTCACCTTCCTGTTAATGTCAGTGGACCTGTGGATATTCTTATTGGTCAGGATCACGCTGAGGCCCTTATGCCCAAGGAGACTGTCAACGGTGGCAAAGGTGATCCATTTGCGGTTAGAACTTTATTTGGATGGTCTATCAATGGACCTATTGGTGGCCCTACTAATTCTGAAATTGTGTCACATTTCATTGCTACTTCTGTGGTAAAGAATGACTTACAAATCCTGAGGAACATTGAAACTGATGATATCAGTAGCTACCAGTCAGTTGAGGGCGGAGCAGAAATAGCTGAGGTCGTACCTGAAAATGAATTAATCGATCTTCATACTGTTGCTGACAATGATGTTGTCGATGTTGACGAACTGATTGGCAAAACTATTTCTGACTCTTTCTGTGTTGATGACTGTCGGAAATCTGTATTGTATGCATGTGATGACATGAAAATTTTGAGTGATGTACCGGAGTTTGCCAAAGAGGTCAAACTGTTAAATCATGATTCTCAGAGTAAGGCATTAGATATAAAGTTGGATGTTAGCAATGACAAGTCTTATGGTGAAATTGACATAAGTTGTGATGTAGTTACCAAACATGAAATCCACAGAGTTGTCCCATCCCTGCATGTCTCACTAGGTCTTATTGTTCTTGTCATCATTACTGGTGGTATGATTCTCCAAGACTCCTCACACTTGAAGCTGAGCTGGAATTATGAAGTTCCTCCAGGTCTACAAATGAAGTTGATGTTCTGGATGCACTCTTTGAGTGACACACCTCCCTTCCATGTGCCAAGATGTGTCAATTCTTCACGATTTCATGGCAGTGCTGCAGAATTACATCACAGAAATGGACGCATCCATACAGCATGGATCATGAGTAAGTGTTGTCTGGCACCTGTGAATCAGACAAGTATACCTAGACTGGAATTGCATGCAGTCATCTTGTCTGCAAGAGCAGATGACTACTTGACAGATGAACTTGATTTGAATTTTTTGTGCTCCTGCTGCTTAATTGATTATCAGCGGTCACATGTGTGCAGTGAAGACAATCCAGCCAAGCTTTTGACGAGAAGCCAAACTTCTAGGAGCTTGGACATGTCTCTGCAAACGTCTGATTGGACATCTTTATCCCTTGATCTTCATTTGTCACTGCATGCTGAAACGAAGAAGGACAGTGTTCATGTTCATGCTGCTGGCGTTGAGACTGCATCTCCTCCTGTTGATCATCTTGCTTACCACTACTGCAGCTGGTATCATCTCAAGAGAGTAGTGGCATGTCTTTTGTGTCTGGGGGACGGATTGCAATTGCAATGCAAGTCAGTGACAGCCAAAGCATCGTCAATTGATGCGGACAAGAAAACTGCACTTTTGATGGTTGAGCATGTACAACGTTGGTTCTACAGTCAAGATTGTCATGCCACGTCATGGATTGAAGGTTGGTTCTTCATTGGCAACTGGCAAGTCAAGTCATCTCGAAATTTGTTTCCAAAACCGGATGATGACAGCATCCTCTGCATCAATGATACTTCAATGTGATAAACTTGTATTGATATTTTTATTGTTTGTAACATTTTATTATTATTATTTTTTTATATATATATTTTTTTATACTCATTAATTTAGAATCTTAGTCGATTCAAGGATGGGGAGTGTTAAGTTTGTTTCCAAACTGTAAATTTTACTGCATCATTTTTGACAGTGTGTTCAATGCTCTGTGTAAGTTGGTCATAGCTTTTAATGAATTTCCTATGGTACAATGTTAGCCAGGAAATGTTAACAGTTTCCACAGTTTGTCTTGTGAATTTTGAACAGCTGATTTTGTCACTCATACCTGTCATTCCAAAAAAGTCACTTGATTGAAACAGACATACATTACTTTGGGAATAGCCAACATTTATACAAGGAATGGTCAACATTTTATACATGGAATAATCAACTTTGATTTTGAATTTGTACCAGTCAACAATCTTTCTATATGTTACAAGGTTTTGAAGATTTACCTTCATGATATGTCATTTCAATGGACACTCTTACTTGATGCCTGGGAATTTGCACATTGTGTAAGTTCTTGCTTATTGATGCCTGCTTCTTAACTTTTACTTGATTTACTTTGACATATGATTTGTTTTACTTTGACATATGATTTATGATATCAAAAGTCAAGTTATATTCAAATTTACTATCAATGATGTTTGAGATATTGATTGATGTTAAATCATGTTGGATTCATTTGATGCCATGCTTTTTGATTTTTAAAATATTATTTATTTATTATTATAATTATTGGTTATTTTTTCTTCAGATGTACCTGTACTTTACTTTGTACCGCGTAATAAACGAGTGCAAAAGTTATTCCTGGTTCGCATCAATACAAGCTATGTCCTACAAGTGGCAAGCAATCAGCAGTTTACAATCATACAGATGAAACCAAACATATGTTCAGAAACGAAGACATTAAGATATTCTGTAGTGAAAAGAGATGGTTCGAGCGAGGAGTCAAAGAAGAGATAAACGAGAGAGCACACCGACCATCAATGAACCGCAGAGGCCTGAGAAACCTGTTCTCACACATGGAGGTTGGATAACAAAACCAACACCATCACAGTTTTCTCACCTACTCTATATTGTGGAAGTCGCAACAGCTCAGTAGCCTGGTGATGCTTGCAGGGTTTACAAACAAAACGTTGCTCCCAACAAAAGTAAGTCCAGAGAAATGATTTAAACCCTTACAATAGGATCATCATGTGGAGGTCTGAGAATGTACGCTATTACATTTTATGCACTGGAAATTGTGTCACTTTGCCTATGTACAGAGATTGGAGACAGTATAAATTCATGAATACGATAATTGCCTTATTCAAAGAATGATTGGTTATTAGACGATCTCATCAGTCTTGCCTGTCTACTGGACCATACAAATTAGTTCATTGTCACCTTGTCACATACGAAATAACAGTAGCATGACATAACACAAGCTGCCACTGGCAAGTTACAAATTGCTTGCTCACCGGGTCCTCAAAGACAAGATTTATTAGTATTCTAGCAGGTCCTTTCAGATCCGTAATACTGCTGCTGAGGGTAAGATAAAGATCAATCTATGCTTAGAGTTTGTCTCTCATGTTATCCCTTTTTGTGTCTTTAAATTACAATGATAGCACATGGTCAGTCTTTCAACTTTTGATTACATTCAAATTTATCTTGATTTTTCAACATGAAAATGAATGTCTTGATAGTTGTTCACTAAGAAGGCAGTGCATTCTAAAACTATCATTAGTTTCACATTTAATATGTTATGATTTGTAGTTCTTTGGTGCTTTTCAATATTAAAATATATTCTTCACGGTCTTTACTTTTTTTCTGCCATCTTTCCCATTTCAAAATTTTTTGAACATTAAGCATGTCATTACATAAATATATCTTACGAATGTTCAGCTGATAGATACGTATATATGGCGTGTCACAGCGCTACGAAATCCCTTTGGTCTCCCAGTCAAAAATCCTTCAAAAATGCTCTGTAAGAAGGGTATTTTAAGAGCATCTATCAGTGAGATCAGGAAATTCACAGGAAGATGTCTCATGATGGCCCACATGACTGGAATTTCATCTTGTTTGCAGAAGTTTATTGAATGAGTTCAGAAAGGCAAAGCTTTCTGCTGCATTCTGACACTATCAACGGATATGAAAAAAGGGCAACAACATATTATGCGGAAGCATAGATGAAGGGACTCACGGAAATATAGGCAAATAGTAGCTACTTGATGTTGTGTTCTGAAGACATACAAATACAATAAAGACCAGCTGGCAGGAATAATTTTTTCTGCGTTGCGTAATCTCTCTGATCTCCAAATAATAGCTGTACAAAGCTAAAGGAAAAACAGCTCCTTATTTTCATCAGCAACAAAGTGATGGCATCAATATATAATGGAGGGTCATATACAAAGATTGCCATGTCCCATCAAAAAGGCTATTGACTTTGCGACACACGCAAGTTAGTTACATGGGGGCCGGGGGTTTTGATTGTCTGACAGATGTCTGGCTGTGCCTGGAATATAGAAACTTGTCTTTTATTGTTGGCACGTTTGTCAGAGTGATTACCTTTCTAAACTCAGCAGAGATCTATCAGTATAGCCTTTTAATTGCTCAGCCATTTAACTGACAACCCAGGGAATGATGAAATTGTGATCACATCATTTATGCTCAACAAAGAATTATGTCGTTGCAGCATTCATTTATAATTGATAACCTCAGATTATTGGTCACCAATGCTGGGTCATTCTCTTTTATCTTTAAATTTGATTACATTCGAACCTATCTTGATATTTGAAAAGGAAAAAATGGTGTCCATGTAAATCTTCGATAAGTACATAGTGAATTTTGAGAGTGTCCATAAGTAAGATCCAGAAAGTCTATGAACGAGATATCTCATGACCACTTACAAATGGGATTTTTATCCTGCTTGCCAAAGTTTATAGAATGATTTGAGAAAGACAAAGGTGCCTGCTGCATTCTGACACTGTCAAGGAATTTCGAAAAAAAGGCAGTAACATGTGTGGCAGCAGTGTAGAAGGAACTCACAGAAAGATCAACAAACACCGTTAAAGACTAGCTGATGGAAATAAATTGTTTCTGCAGTGCTTTATTTCTGACTTCCAATTAATAACTCAAAGTTAACAGGAAATAACATCTCCCTCTTTTCACCATTAACAAAGGTAATGGCCTTTGATATATAATGGAATCACATCTACAAAGAGCTAAGTACTGTATCACATGAAATGTTTCTTATACTGCAACACTTTCAAACTATTATTTACAGGGATTGCAGAGTAAGTGTCTGACAGTTCACTGGATTTGAATTTTTAGAGGAAACCTTTAATCTTACAATACAATCTTGCATATTATGTTTATTTCAAAAACTATAAAAACTTTATAATTTACCAAAAAATAGAAAGGACACCATTGATATCATCTGGATGTTATTGAATGTAAGAACAGACTGAAGTTGCAGGAAATTGTTGTGTGCCAACCTTTCATGCATTTACAGATTACACTTTTAATACACTGGAAGTCTTGAAGGCAAAGATATTTGATATGCAAATATAGTCATTTTGCCTATCTACAGACTGAAGAGAGAGAACATATTCATAGGCAAAATTGCCTTATGAAACGAATGAATCTAATCTGTCTTGCCTGTCCACTGGACCATGCAAATTGGTTGATTGTCACTGTATCTCATACGAAATAACAGTAGCATGACGCAACACAAGCTGCCACTGGCAAGTTACAAATTGCATGCTGGTCCTCAAAGAAGAGATTGATTATTATTTCTTCATGATCCTAATAGCTCCTGCTGAGGCAAAGAAAACGATCAGTCCAAAAAATGCTAAAAAAAAATCTCTCATGTTATCCCTTAGTGTGGCTATAGGTTGCTGTGGTTAAATTATAATAACATCACATGGTCAGTCTTTTAACCTTTAATAACATCCAATTGTATATTGATTTTCAACATTAAACAAAATGTCCTGGTAGTTGTTCAATAATCGGGGTTAGAGTGTCTAACAGTGCAATCAAGAGAGTAAAAGGAAGATGTCTCATGACAGCCAACATGACTGGAATGTCATCTTGTTTGTAGAAGTGTATCGAATGAGTTGAGAAAGGCAGAGTTGTTTGCTGCACTCTGAACCTACATATATAAGAATATGAAAACAGGGCAACAACATATGTGGCAGCGGAGATGAAGGGACTCAAAGAAAGATAGGCAAATAGTAGCTACTTGATGTTGTGTTCTGAAGCACACAAACACAATAAAGACCAGCTAAATTGCTTAAACTCTCTGACTTCCAAAAAATAGATGTACAAAGCTACGAGGAAAACAGCTCCCTATTTTCACCAGTAAAAAAGGTGATGGCATTAAATGGAAGCTCATATATGTAGAAAGATTGCCATGTCCTATCAAAAGCGCTGTACTCTGTCTGACAGATGTTTGGCTGTGCAGCTACTTGACACTGTGTTCAGAAGACCAACAAACACCATTAAAGACTAGCTGGTACGAATAAATTGTTTCTGCAGGGCTTAATCTCAGACTTCCACAGAAGAACTACAAAGTTAACAGGAAATAACAGATCCCTCTCCTCACCAATAAGCATAGCTTATTCGCCACGGAAGAGGCATCTGCATAGTTAACGGAGAGTATATATTTGTAGGCAAAATTGCCTAATTCGAAGAATGATTGGTTATCAGACAATCTAATCTGTCTTGCCTGTATACCGGACTATACAAATTAGTTCATTTTCACCGTACCTGATACAAAGTAATGTTAGCATGACGTAGCACAAGCTGCCACTCGCAATGTACAAATCGCTTGCTCATCCGGTCCTCGGAGACAAGATTGATTATTCTTTTTAATAGGTCCTTCGAGATCTGAAGGGCTGCTGCTGAGGCTCAGAGAAAGATCAATCTATGCTTGGAATCTTCTTTCATATCATAATAATAATAAATGACATTAATTACTTTTATAGCGCCAATTCCAGTAAATTGGTCATTGGCGCTTGGTTAGATTAGCTGACATCTCCGTAAAATTTTGCAAAAAAGATATGAATTCAGTTGCTTCTTGAAGTTGTCCAGTGTCCTTGCACATTTTCAGGTAAGCCACTCCACAATATCAGTGATGAATAGGTGTGGCAGGTACCTCTAAAAGCATTTGCCATTGCTGAGGAGGTTCAGGTAATTTCGAGTTTTATGTTAGAATTCGACTTTTGAGGTAATGAGATGCTTGATCATTCAAACTTTCAAAGCTTCCCATGTAGTTGTCATATGTTTGAATTGGATCCTTGCAGGGATTGTAAGCCAGTGTAACTCTTTCCCCTGCAACAACCAGCCCTTCACTCAGTCGTATAGCAGAGTTTTGCGTTAACTGGAGTTTGTTTATCAGTTGTTTCGATGAACCATAGAGCAGTCCATTGCGGTATAGTCTAAATGAGGAGTGACTAATACGTTGACAACTGTTTTGATGGACTCTATGTTCTGTGATTTAACAGTTTTGAGATATCTCAAGGGTTAAAATAAGCATTTTGACTTATTTTGTTCTCTTGCTATGCATTGACATGTGTTTATCAGAGAATACACCCACATTTCTCTTATCCCTTTGTTTGACTTTAAATTATAATAACAGTACATGGTCAGTCTTTGAACTTTAGAGCAGATCCAAATTTATCTTGATTTTGCAGCATGAAATAGAATGTCCTGGTTTATGTAGTTGTTTAATAATGTAGGGCATTATCAAAGGGTATATCAGTGGGATCAAGAAAGTTAAAGAAAGATGTCTCATAACGACCTATATCCAATGCGTTCAGAAAGGTAATGTTGCCTGCTGAATTCTGACACTATCAACGAATATGAAAAAAAGGGCAAAAAACTTATGTGGCAGCAGAGATGAAGGGACTTACAAAGGAAATTGACTCTGGCTCAGAACGCCAACAAACATCATAAACGACTAGCTGGCAGGAATAAATTGTTTCTGCATTGCTTAATCTCTGACACCCAAGAAATAGCTACAAAGCAAATAGCAAAAAAACAACTCACTCTTTCACCAGTAACAAAGGTGATGACGTTGATGTATAATGGAAGCTCAACAGCAAAGAGTGCTGTGTCACATCAAAAGCGATTTACAAGAAAGTTAAAGCAAGATGTCTCATAACGACGTATATCCAATGCGTTCAGAAAGGTAATGTTGCCTGCTGCATTTTGACACTATCAACGAATATGAAAAAAAAGGGCAAAAAACTGATGTGGCAGGAGAGATGAAGGGACTTACAAAGGAAATTGACTCTGGCTCAGAACGCCAACAAACTCCATAAAAGGCTAGCTGGCAAGAATAAATTGTTTCTGCGTTGCTTAATCTCTGACACCCAAGAAATAGCTACAAAGCAAATAGCAAAAAAACAACTCACTCTTTCACCAGTAACAAAGGTGATGACGTTGATGTATAATGGAAGCTCAACAGCAAAGAGTGCTGTGTCACATCAAAAGCGATTCACTCTGCAAAACACAGAAATTAGTTTCAGAGGCGGCATTTTAGTGTCTGACAGATCGCTGGATGTAACATATAATACTTTTAAAACTTGATACCACTTTCTGAAGGCCGAAGTTTTTCAATGCATGTATATATACTGTGCTCAGTGATTATGATATCACTTCTCTACAGCCTATTTATTTATAGAACAGTTAACTGACTACCTACCAGTGGCTACCACTGATGATATTAACAGGCAATGAAAGATAAGAATTATTGTTAAGCTGAAATTTCTTCTTGATAACCTGAGGTCAGCAACACACAAGTCATAGAATTAAAACAGCTGTAACAGTAATTTTTGTCAAGTGTTTGTTTGGAAGAAGGAAGCAAAACATTTCAGATGAACCAGCTTGCTTCTGATCAATTGTCCTATCATAGAATGCCCATCCCCTGGGAGTTGCATCTATTTGCAAAATAATAATACAATAACCATATCGAAGACATATCTCTGCCTAGTTGCCAAAAGGACGACAATGTATGTGATTTATGCAATTCTACAAATAGGCCTGTGAGTAAAGTGCAAAGCATGTCCTTTTATGTGAATTCTTTACAACATATAAAATAAATAGTACATGTTTATTCATTTTCATGGACACATGGTATACAATAGATACGTTTTTAAAATGAATATACTAAAAATAATAAATAAAAATAAGCAATTTCCAGCGAAATGTTTCCTTGACCATTGTGACCAATAGCTGTCGTATTTCAAAGCATTAATAATCATTCAAACTGTGGTGATATAAATTACAGTTTTTTTGTAAGAAGCCTATATCCAAGCAAGAAAGATAATGACAACTGCACATGAATGCTCCACGAAATCTTTTCTACATTTTGCCAGACAGCAAGACAAGACCCAACATGTCTCAACAAAAATTGGTGGTTGCCATTGATGATACTTATACCTCATGCTGCCCCCAAGGTATACAGGTCTTGTGATTATACCTTCAAGACCCCTGCGCCCTACACTGCCATCCACATAGGAATAAGACTGTCTTTAGAACACCTTGATAACAGTCACCACATTATGTGAAGTGTCAGTTGAAATATTATCCCTTCTACGGCACAATAAACATAATACACAGGTTTACGTCAGCTCAAAAAATATGGTCGGTTTTTTCAATTCACTAACGTTTTCCTTGTTCCACATAATGTTTCCTGACAGCTGCTTTGGGAAATTAAAGCTGTAGTTTGTGAGGAAATATGGGACTCCAGTGACAGTTGAAAGATAATGGGTGACAATCATATGTTTAATTTAACAATCACTATGATACTCATTGAGAGTATAAACTGACTTTGGAATGTTGCCATTTTTACTGATCAAATCAGCGGGAGTATAACTTTTCTGAAGATGACCTATTTTTAAAGTTTCATTTTTTTGCAGGATTCATGAGAACACTTTTAATTAAGTTTTGGTGGACATATCAACCTGAGAAATGATAATGTTAATTAATGAGATGATTAGAAATGCCACAGTAAAAGACAAGATGCCTGAATATGTTTGTGTCTTTGACAACTTGATTCAAAGTCATCTCAATTCTTCTTGTGAGCCCTTGAATTAGTGGGATTTGACATTTGTTTCTCTGTAAAGTGGTCTGGCCAAAAGAGAAAGAAGTTCAGACAAATGCCAGAATCATTTTTCTACTGGCAATTAGTTGTCTTGTCAACATAGGCAAAAGGTCTTCCAAGCAAATTTGGCTTTCTGAAAGAGATGAAAGAGACAATATATTATATAATTAGTGTCATTGTGTGGATTTGAAATGACGTCAGTCTTGAATAAAGGACTTCTTTGTATTTTTTTCAAAACTGTATTGATTTTATGTGTGATGTGTTGTCTGGCATATTGTGGCTGCCATTACAGCCAGTGTATTTGTTATGGGGAATGCATTTTGTTCTGAAAATTGCACTTTGTGATTCATAATGATTATGATGTATCATGATCAGACAAATACTTTCTGTGGTAATTTTATTTGAGGAGCGCAATGCTGCATGTTGATGATCGACAAACAAAAGGATTTTGCATCTGACACTTACACCAATATATCTATTAAAAGACAAATCAAAATAACTTCTTCTGATGAATGACTAATAAAAATGCCTCTATGGTTAGCATATTGATTGTCATAAGTCATTCACCAAGTGAATTTTTCTCTAGTCCCTTCTTCTCAATTTTACAAGATGGGTATTTTACTGATTACTATGAGCTATTCATGAATTAGATATATTGTCAATAGAACAGCTATTACGTAAAATTTTCAACTGGAATGTTTTAAATATAACTGAATTCTATCCACAAAAAGTCTATTAAAAATGCGGAATTACTACCTTTAAAGTCCCAGACCAAAACACATTGCTTGCACATAACATTTTCTTGTATGTGGCACAGGAAGTATTTCATTGTCAGTGCATCTCACATCCACAAGAGTGTCTAGTGAAGTTTTTCAGGATAAGGGAACTAAGGTGGTTACTAAGACATGAAACACCCACTTATGAGCTACTTAGGTACTAACACTAGTAGCCATGGCCCCTTAAATGGTGGGTCCTTACAGCACATTTGGCTACTTATGACAACTGTAAGGCACCTAAGAATCCACTAACAGCCAAACATAAGTACTTATGGGTACTTATGTTAGTTCCATCCACTTGCAGAGCATGAAATCTACTAAGAATGTCCCCTTAGAAGGATTACAGAATTGAGAATGCCTAAGGTGAAAATCCTTTGTTTGACAAACTTTGCAGATTTCTTTTCGCATTGGTTCATCAAGCCCATACTGAGGAAAACACACCAGTTAACTGACTTGCATTGTTTTACCAACACATACATAATCTTGATAAAACTGACTAATCAAGAAGAGCAGCAGCAAACCCACGACTGCACGGTTCTGTTGCTGGAACAATGTGATGGAGCATGTGCCATCAATTTTTCTGTAAGAAAATACCTTGATATACTCGCCAAAGTTTCAGATATGTACAATCAAACTGTTTATTGGAAGGATGTTGGATGAGGGGGTGGGGTCTACACCAAAACATAATTACTTGATTTTCAGTGCCTCTAAATCAATAATTTTGGTTTGAATTAAAATTATCAATGAGATAGATAATCTTCCAAAACCAAAAAAAATAAATTGTACTGTAAATGCTGCATGCATTCGAGAATTTACTCTAATTTTCACTAGGGGAGACTGGGGCAAGTTGTAACTTTTATAAACCATCGTTAATTTGAAACTAAATCAGGCAAGATGATTCCCTAATTTGATACATGAAGCTAGTGTTGGAGGTTTGAGACCTGCCTCCATTGATAGTCATATTCTGATGGTGTGGGCCTTGGCTCAGTCTCAGCTGCACCAGACAAAAATGTCATTTTTGATTGTGAAAATTCTGTACTCAAAATTTATCGAAAAAACTTACAATTGGCCAGTGCTGAATTAGCAACATTAGTGTCTCCTGCCCCATGTAACTTATCATTTAACATTTTTAACTGATATGTTGTCAGAATTGTAAGTAACGTTCAAGCTGTAATTTGAGTGACATAGTCCCTAAACCAATTTTTGAGTGACTGGCGGCATGATATGATACATTTAGACAACCAATAAATTGTGTCAATATAAGATACTATAACAAACCAGTTATATGCTGCAAATATTATATGAATGATAAAAATATGTGAAAATGGTAAAATACAATGTAAGTTTAAAAAAAAAGGGATCAACCAACCTGACCTCTTTGTGAAGGTCCAACATAATCTCCCTAATTGTTGTGTCCCGTTCTTGTCATTGCTTCACAAAATAAGTTTTTTTAAATAGAAAATCACCCCAAGGCAAAAACGACACATCTTACCTAAGTCTCTCCTACTTTTTTCTTTTACTAAAAATTTAAATAATACACAACTGCATATGTACCAGGCCGCACTGACAAATGTTAGAAATATCCATTCCACAATATTTATGTAAATGTACATGTTTGAAGAAGGAGGATGCTTACACCAAATTCATGGTGTTAACAGAAGGCCTCGGTTTAACAATGCATATTTTATGGTCTTATATGGATCGATTAAGTTTGATTTTTGTGTACATAATTTAAAGCTTTGCCGAAGGTTTAAATTGCTCATATTTGCTGTAATGCATGTAAACCTTGTCATATTGCATTGTGGGTTCGCTCAAGCGCAGTGTATGCTTGCACACAATCTGGTCTTTGTTTATTTCACACATTAGGATATATATATTTAATCTCAATATTATGACAAACACAGCATGACCAAAATCCTCCATTTAACCAAACCCGTCTTTCCAAGCCAGAAGACGGGTAGCAATTATAAATTTTACGTCACGTTACATAATGAAACCTGAGATGTGTCAATTAGCACCCTCGTCAGCTCGGGCGAGCTGGAGCAATTAACTTCTGCTGTTATCTGACACTGGGCAATAAAACTTTTTAAGCAGTTGTCAAGTGAAATACACTTTTAAAAAATAAGTTCATTAACTTCAAAATATGCTTACAGTGACACGGGGCTGTAGAAATGATGCATTTGGGTCTTTTGTTGGCAAATTTTGGTTGACAATTCACCAAGATCACAATTTGCGCATCTTGCCTAATCGCGATGCAATAGGTCGGCACTGTTGTGAATCAGCGCGCATGAATTTCTCTGATATGCCATCTGGCTAAGATGAAAAAACGTTATTTTAATGAACAAAACATGGTTTAGAAACTATATAATGTGTAATTTTAACTATTTAAACACAGTATTAAACAATATTTAGTTTCTGTTGCTTGTAGTAGGCATTTTGAAGGCGCACTATTTTCTGTTCGCACTGCCCCCTGGAATTGGGTCAATAAATAGAACGGCGCGAAAATGAGGCGCCATATTTGATTTGTTTGGAAGAAGATGCACCTGAACTGAAAACTTTGTTTTCATCGAAATGGCCGAGGAATATGCGACAGGTATGAAGGTGCATGCGATAGATGAGTTAGGAAGATGGGCAGAAGCCAAGATTGTGAGAAAAGAAGATGAGGATTGGCTGGTGAGCTTCCCAGGCTATCCTGATTGTGATCGTTTGGCAACAGCTGATGAGCTCAGATGCAGGATTCCCCCTCTTGCTGAACAGGAGAGACGTAAGTAGTCTTTATTTTATATACAATTCCTGTTGTTATTGTGAATTTTAGGCTATGAATCATTGGTTGTTAGTTTAAACTTGAACTGAGTACTTGTAATCAACAAAAGTGCAGCCCCAAGCGTAATGTTTACATTGCTCTGCCTCTGTGCTATTTATAGCAACTTCCCAAAAGTTGACCTAGATATTCTGTTTGTAAACAAAACGAACTGGTATGCTATACCAGTCAGGGGACTCAAGTTACAAGTTGTAACCAAGGCAATTGTTACAATTGTTGTTGTTTTTTTAAATGTACGTAGGCCTGCTTTTTAATTTGATGTATATTCAGCCATGTGTGTTCTTAGCAATAGGTAGGAGTGGGAACACAGACAACACAACACAAACTCATAAACATGTGTGGTGCAATAGCATATATACATTATCATTCACTTTCTGGTTCTGGGTGGGTCTATGTGAGACTGAAACTTTCAGTGTTTAAAATTTCAACTGGTTATTGAATGTATTGTTTAAGAAGGTTTCACTTCAACCATAACTGATAACTTGGTGATTGATGTGTTCAGGTGTTGATAGGAAAGGGAAATATGGATTAAGAAATGCATCATTATAGTGAATTTACTAGATTAAGAGTAAAACTTTCAAAACTGTTTGAATTTTTGGCATGTTAAACAAGTCAGTAAACAAGAGTGTTGTGTATTCAGTTACACTTGACAATAATTGTATGTAAATCTTTTGTGTGACAAAATACCATGGAGTCTCCATGTATATTGGCATATAGATTACAAAGCTTGTAATTGAATAGATTGCATAATGAAAGAAGCTTTTAGTTGTGAACATGTAATTTTTGAATACATCAATAAACCCCCATGTTTTGTATATTGTAATTTTTGAATACATCAAAAGCCCCCCCCCCATGTTTCGTATTGCATGTGCTGTTATGCAATCTGTTACGCAATCTGTTTTTAATTACAGCCTTTCAATAATTGTGGTTCTTGCTATTTTAGTTCTTTTAATATAAAAAACAGAATAAACTCAATGAAAGTTAATTAGCCCTTTATAATGTTTCTCTTTGAAAAAAAAATACCTGTGACATTTAACATATTCCTATAGATTTATTCAATTATTATTATCATTTAATATGGTGGAATATTCACAGTCATCAGACAGTTAATTGCTAATTTTTGAATTGAAATTTAACATTTAAAATGAAAAAAAAAAGTGAACATTTAGATTTTCCTCAAATATTTACTGGAGGTGTGATGTTTGTTTGGAAATATGAAATTGGAGAAGAATATTTGAAATTTATAACTCTTTGCATGTTTCTAATTATCTCTTGTTAAATTCACCAAAAATAGGACTGTCAATGAGTGTCATTGCAGCTTATTTGCACTGGCCCGAAATAATTCTAAATACCCCAGTTATCAGCTTTTTGTGTGTGTTCCTGTTGAAATTCAAGATATAGCAAGAACCTTCATAATCAGTCTTGGAAATTATCGTTGTATGAAGATAATTGTAATTCCAGCTGAGTCCTGGCCCTGACAGGACGATTGAGAGTCCAGTTATTTTTAAATAGCCTGTCAAAGATGATTTTAAGCACTGCGAAAGTCATGGCTCCTATTTCAAATTTTTATATATATATAAAGGAAGAGTGGACAGCCCTGAATATTTATTGATATCATTGAGTTTGATTTCCATTCTTAAACACTTGATTTTATTTTGCAGGAAATGGATGCAGCTTTTCTGACAGAAGGCAGTCGAGGAAAGCAAAGAACAACACATTCTTCAACAGCTGTCAAAGAGCTGACCAGGTAGAGACCGCCCTTGGTATGGGCACCATTCAAACGGTGGACCCCTTCAACAAGACTATCGAGCTGACTGATGGGTCAACTATCAGCTTTAGTGAGGTTATTTTACAAGGTTAGTTGAGACTTGGGCTTTCATTTGAAAATATGTGGCTGTGCATTTGGTGCTGACTGTAACTGAGTCCACTGCTGGGTGTTATGTTGGAATTTTGATATCTGGTGTGTGCTGGTGATGTTCACTCAGACTCAGTACCTGTCATCCTTTTATCAATGTGCCTTTAAAGTTACCCTGAATGACAAGTCAGCTTCTGAACAACAAAAAAATTCAATTTTTACACTCTCCTGCGTGTACTGTACATTGTGGTCACACTCTTTAGTGTGTAAATCTTCCAATAATGATTTAAGTTTATATTTTCTGCCTCTTATGACCCTCTAAATGGCCCCTAATTTTATTTCGGGTACGCACAGAAGAAATCGCCAGTCTAGAGTGCAATCATCATTATGACGTCATCACCATTGTCAGAATTAGTCAAGTTGTTAATATAATTTAGCAGTGGTCATTGTGGGTGCACTTTCGCTAATTTATTATATGAAAGAAATGGGTTTTGTGGATCGAGAGGTTGAACAGTAAGAAACTTGTGTATCAAATTGCCCATTTGTTTTTGAAAATCGTCATTTAAAAATTAAATAAAGGGTTCAACAAAAATAACTTGAAAATCTTAAAGACCACTACTCCGATCTTTACAAAAGTAAAGCTGTTTGTAGGCCTGCATATTCACACTGTCAGTGTGGATTTTTAGCTTGATTGCATCATTTTTGTCTGGGGCCGCAGACGATGAATGCATGTACCCCTCTTTTCAAAAATGTTGATTTTAGGCTTGTTCCAAAATTATTTACAAAAAAAATTATTGATTGGGGCGATCTCTGTTTTCATTGGTAGGAAAATGTCGTCCACCTAGTATGGCGTGCAAACAAAGTGTCGTGCAGGGGGAGGTTTGGTCTAGTGGTAGCGTGCTGGCTGCGAACCGTTGGGTTAAGGGTTAGAATCCAGCTCTTGCCGGCCAAAATTTTACATGTGACTTCTACTATATAAGCTGCAATACCAGACCAAGGACAAGCAGGATCGGAAAATATTGGGGGCACCTGAAACACCCTATTGCAGGTACATTGTAGGTACATACACAGCAGTGACTGGATATCACTTACCAACAGCCTTTTTATTTCGCAGTCAGTTAGTTGACTACCTGCCAGACGATGATATTACAGTCTTTGTCATACTTAGGTTGAATTTCAAGTTCTTTTCTATGCTGTTGAACTCTGATGTCAGAGATGACTCTATTCCAACATTGCAATATATGTAAATTAACTTCAAGCTGTGATGTCATTTCTAACTGGGTCAGATTCCCCAGCTTCTAGCCAATGTTGATCCTCGTGAACTGAGCATTACAGTTTCAACACAATGTCAGAGTAAGAATTTTATCAGGGATATCCCGTACAACCACGTCATCAGCTTGATAGCCAATGGGCTGACCGTAAACTATGCATCACAGTTCAAACATTGATACATTGAAGGAAGCATCACATTTGTGATCCCAATGATTTATCACAGCAATCATCAGTCTAGTCCTACCAAATGGCAGCTTTGTGAGCATTCACAGTAGACAACTGTTATTATCCCCACAGAGTTGTTTGATTAATCTACATGCTAACTTACAACTTTTAACTTTGATGGGAGAGGGTATAAACAGAAGGCTTTGACTATTTATGTGTACACACATGGTTTATGTTATGTATATTTGTTCTGGCAGCCCATTGGCTGAGGCTGTGATGTCAAACTTGCATGGGTTTTCCCAGGCCCAATTTTCACTCTGATACTGAGTTGAAACTGTGATACTCAGTTTGGTGGATTCGCATTGGCTAGAAGCTGGGGAATCTGACCCAGTTTAAATGACATCACAGCTTGAAGTTAATTTAAATATATTGCAACGCTACAATAGTGTCATCTCTGACATCACAGTTCAACAGCATAGAAAAGATTCCACGTAAGTATGACGAGGACTGTAAGGACCACCACATTAAAGGCCAATGAAAGAAAAGAATTTAAACTAAGCTTCCATTTCTACTTGACAACCTTGGGTCACTTGTCACTAACACACAAGAATTTAAACAGTTGTAGGTTTTATCAAGTCTTTTGTTCGGAAGAAAGAAGTAAAATAATTTCAGATGCTCCAGCTTGCTTTTGACCAAGTGTCCTATCTTAGAATGTCCATCTCCTGGGAACTATCTCCATTTGCAAAATCATAATACAATAACCGCTTCAAACACATATCTCAATTTAGCCACCAAAATGATGAAATTTTGTATGAAATTTTAAGATGGTTAAAAAAAAAGGCTTGTGAATAGATTGCAAAGTATTCTATACAAAATCTGAATTCTCAACAATTAAATCATTCAAGAAAGCAATACGTCTAATGCGACAGTTGAGTGTTTGAAGTTCTGGGAACGAGGAGTGGCTTTCAGCTATCTGTTCAATGTTGGAGTGATAATGCAGAGAGACTTGATAGATTGACATTTAATCACTAAATTTATTCTGGCAGGTGACCACTGATATTCACTTGGTACTAATTCAAAACTATTCATTAAATCCAAGAATTGTATCAAGTACTGTAAATTTTACTGGTCCAAGTCAGAATTTATTCCCTTTCTTAATCTGCATTTCTGGTTTGATAAGGGAAGATATCACAAAAGATAATGAGGTATCTGACCAAATTGTCATGTAATAGCCTAAAAGTGTTTTTATGAAGAGAGTGATGATAGACATACCCACATTTACACACTAATGGTTTTAGAATGATAAAAGAAATTCTGCAACCGTGAAAGAAGATTGCCTCATTTTAATAAAATGATTTGTTATAAGACAACCTCATATGTTTTGCCTGACTACTGGACTGTACAAATTAGTTCATTATCGTTGTATCTCACACAAAGTAACCATCTTGCATATAAGATGATGTAACACAAGCTGCTACAGGCAGGTTACAAATTGCTTAATCATGCCAGGTCTTCAATGGCAAGATTGATTATTCTTTGTTACGGATATCCTGCTGGGTTCTGAAGATACCAAATGTTCTTCTTGTTAGCCCAGATTGAATCTGCTCTGGTTACATGATCAGCCCATGGTAAACCCACTGAGAAACAGTGTTCATTGAAAAAGGCACATAATCAAGAAGAAATTGACCATGTGCAATCATTCATCTTCAGACATTTTGCCAGCACTTCATAAACATGCTGTCCTCTAAAGATAGTTTGACAGATTTTGAAACTTCAGGAAAGTTTCAGATTCAGCTTCATGCAGACACACTGATTTGAGGTATTATAATTGGACAAACCTCTAGGGATACTGTGCATTAATATTTATAAGCCCGGAACCCAACAGAAATTTTCTGAATACGCTTCTGTTTCCCGCTTTACCTATCATGTTGCTCTGGTTTGCTGATAGTAGTGCATGCACATCCTCTTCCTTGAATGGTGAATGTTTTATGATTAAACTAATAGTATTAATTTTGTCAGTGTGTGAACTTATCTTTTTCATAGTTCAGGATCTGGGGACATTCATAGGGGCTTCAAGAGAAATTCTTATTTTTTGTGATGTATTATTCTCCAAGCTGTGTTGCCTAAAAATAGGCAAAATGTAATTTTTTATTTAGTACTTTCTGTTCAAGGAATATACATGTACATATCAGTCACTCTGGTCCTTTGGTCAGAAATGTTACCTTGATATTCAATCACGCCAAAATCTCTTTGACAGCTGATTGATATGAATGTATCTCTGGAGACTAAATATCACTTTCCAATTGCAAGGTGGCCGAGCACCAATATGTCACCAGTAATCAATCTTTTCAATACTTGGCATTGATTCCTGGAATGGCAGAGGACTTGCTGCTTGGTATTGACACCATGTCTCTATTGATACATACAGGGAATGTAAAATAATACTATGTTTTGCCAATAGATCATTTATGTCACTGCGCCGTATCATATCAAGGATATTATTTTGAGCGGATGGGTTCAACAACAAAGCAATTTCCAGCGAAGATGTTTCCCTGATAACATTTCAAAGTATTAAGAATCATTCTGACTATGGCGATGTATATTAGTTTTCTGAGAAGCCTATATCTCAAGCAAGAAAGGAAATCTTTTTCTGCATTTGCTTGATGCCAAAA
The DNA here is from genome assembly GCA_026936325.1 of Platynereis dumerilii. Taxonomy (NCBI): domain Eukaryota; kingdom Metazoa; phylum Annelida; class Polychaeta; order Phyllodocida; family Nereididae; genus Platynereis; species Platynereis dumerilii. The sequence continues at coordinate 8,757,339 of JAPTHN010000001.1, read as the reverse complement.
CAAGACCCAACACGTCTCAACACAAATTGGTAGATTCCAGGATTGAGACTTATACATCAAGCTGCCCCCAAGGTTTACCGTTCTTGTAATTATACCTTCAAGACCACTTCGCCCTACTTCGCCATTCATATTGGAATCAGACTATCTTTAGGACATCTTGGATACACTCAACCCATTATGTGAAGCTTCAGTTGAAATAGTATTCCTTCTATGACATGATAAAAATAATTCCCAGGTTCATGCTAGCTGAACACATTTTGCTGGTTTTTCAATTCACTGACGTGTCCCTCGTTTCATATAATGTTTCCTGACAGCTGCTTTGGGAAATCAAAGCTGTAGTGAGGCACCATGGGGCGCTAGTGAGAGTTTAAAGATAATGGGTTACTGGGGTTTAATTATCAATCATAAGAAAAAGTTAATTACACCATGATATTGATAAGAGAGTGTAAACTGACTTCGGAAAGTTGCCTTATTCCGCTGATCAAATCAGCTGATCATAACTTTTTGAAGATGATTACGACATGTGTAATACACCATAACCTGATGTAGAACATTGCCTTGTACTAAAAGGGCAATACCATTATTCCTGAACAATATCAGCCATATTATCAGGGCAGATCAACCACTCTGATCACATTCGCTATATACATGTATGTTAAAAATTCAAGACAAATAGAGACGGCCCATTCTGTGTGCCTATGCAAGTCCTCTTAACTGGGAGACTCATCAGCCTATTATGCATTAACCACTGTATCGAATTACATGTTTCCATTTGTGATATCACAGACAAAAATATAGAAGACAAATAGGAATTTCATGACAAAAATGTATTGTAGCTTTCCAAATACATTTTTTTTTTCAACAGCGTCTTAAAGACAGGGCTCCATCTCCGAATGATTCCATTAACGCCCATTCTACATGTGTTTGCAGTGAATTGAATAATGTTATGGGCTCTCTACGGTAAGGTATGCATGTCTCTTCATGCTCTCCAGGGGTATGTAAAGAACCATTGTCATTATGAGGTTGTTAGATTTCACAGCCGAAGAAATAGTTCACAACTGACCAGTTTGATGGTTGTGCCAAGGAAAGAAACAGGCAAGACCATCAACTCTTTCTTGGTAATGTGTGTTAGTTGGCAAACAACTGTCCATGTCAATGAAATAGATGGACTTGCAGTGGCATCACTAATGTTCATTTAAACAGTCAAGTAATCACTTGCATTCAACCAACTTTATTACTTTAATGTTTGCTTTAAGGCTCATGGTATGTTAATAAATTTGAGTAACATCATTCCTTGGTGTTTCTTTTTGCTTATTGTAATTTGTTAATGCATTTTGCATGACTGTTGATTGGTCATTCATTAAAATCAGAGCAGGTGTCATATACAATGTATCTGATGAAGTTGAGAGAGAGTAGAATGCATTTCATGAGCTTTATGACCTCGATATGATGTTTGCTCCTGAGTCCTGGCAGTTGCTTGGTTGATATCAGCAAACTGAGCTTCAGACCAATATTTCATTACGGTACCTTTTTATCATCGAGTTATATCTCTGAAAAAAAAGAAAAAATAATAATATCAAACACAAATTCTGGTGCCTTTGAGGTTCAGAATTTTCTCTGGAGAGACAACTATGACAACACTTTTGACAGCAGATTGATATGAATGGACGTCTGGAGACTAAATATCACTTTCCACACTGTAAAATCGGACTCGCTGATTCAGCTCAATTGATTGAGTGAGATGGTTGCACAAGTTGATTGAGCTAACATAGATTAATGTTTTAAGCTGAGATAACTCAAAATACTGAGCTGAGATAGCTCACAATACTAAGCTATGTTACAGCCGACGAACGATGAGTACTTACATTTGGCTGTTAGTCGACTTCAATGACCTCATAGCAGGCCCTATCCATAGCATTGAAATAAGCTGTTAACGTGTCATTGAGTAACTTGTGACCTCATTGACACCTAGTTGGTCTCTAGATTTGATAACATTGCAAGTATAGGCTATGACTTCATAAATTCCTTATGACTCACTAGGATAACATGGCATGTATAGGGCTCTGACCTCACAAGGAACATTTCAGTCCAGATCTGTAAGCACTGGATGTTCGTCTACTGTAACTATGGTATTCAAGCTGAGAAAACTCAAAACAATGAGTTGTGTTGACTTACAGCTCAAAATATTGAGTTTTGTTGACTTATTGATCCAAGCTGACACAACTCAAAATTTTAAGCTGTGTTGACTTATTTTTAGTTGTCATTTACTTATATTTATGTGACCTGTCTTATAAAGTTATTTATGAATGTGGGCTGTAATCCCAAAATATTGTTTGATCTCTCAAGGGGATCCACCTGATCCAGTATGCTTCATTCTAGCACATCATGGACAGGCCCAAGATGCATTCAACACAGACCATTGCATCACAAGGAGATTTAAAAATTAATTTCTTGGAATAAATCCCAATGGCCTGTGGCTCATCTGAGTTGGTATACAGTGCTAGAAGCCTATATTTGAACACAATCTGACTTGGTAATTTTGTTGAAGTGTGTGAAAGCATGCAAATAATTACTCCCACAAATTAATTTAAGAGAGATAAAATACAAAAAGTGACCAGTTAATGTGGTGTGTTACTCAGTTTTCTCTGGGATAGTGTAATATAAATTTTCATTTTTCTTTTAAGTAAATAATTGTTTAAAACTAAATGCAGTGTTATGAGAAGTGCTTGTTATAGATGGCGCTACATGTGGCATGGCTGAGATGTCAAGCTTTCTGCAACAACTGAAGCTTTCATGTTTTCACAGCTTAATGTTATGATTCGTTTGGACAACTTACAGCATTGAGCTATCATACCTTGACAACTTATAGGATTGAGCTATCATAGCTTGAAAATTATTAACATTCTCAGACAGCTCAAATTATTGCTTCAACACAATTTAAAAATTGTACAGTGCAATTGTAAGGCAGCCAGGCATCAATATGCCACTGGCCATCAATCTTTTCAAAACATGCCTTGATTCCTGCAATTGTAGAGGAATGTATAAACAGTAGGGCTGGCCCCTTTTTCCAAAAAGTTCTCCTCCATCATGCTAAAACGCGGTCTTTAGGTCTTAGAAACCATGTAATTCCAAAATTTTGCAGGTTTGATTAAAAAACCCTGAACTCTAGGGGTGGGGGGAAGCTACCAAGAAATTTCTTCAAAGAAGTTTTCCTGATTATCAGCTTCCACTATATTTTCACAGCAGCAAACAAATCCATAATGTAGTTGTTAATCAACAGTGTATCTTCCAGTGGATTTTAACATATACATGTATGAGCCAAACAACTAACGTACGAGCGAGTTTGATGGATATGTTGATTTTCGATTGTTCGTGTAAGTTAATTTGCCATCCATGTACATTGTATTTATTGTACCGTATAGGCCTAGTCAATTATCATATGCAATCCTCCTCAACTGACTGGACTGGAGGAGTTGGAAGGTTTTTTTTTAAAGATACACTGTGTGATGTGATACAATTCATTGCATATTACATGATGTAAAGCCCCTGCTGTGTGTCAACTTGATTGATTAGAAACAAGTCTGCTTCTGAAGGCCAGTCTGGCTCACTTCCATATATAATGCAAGGAAGGTCTTTAGCCCTATTCAAGAGGTGAATGATAACCTGAAAGAGGGGACGAAAGAGTCACTTCATGTAACTACCTAAAAGATTGGAAGTTCGGTGCACTTTAGATCCTTGTTTCTAGACCTTGGTTCCCATTTCCTTTGATGGCTTAAGGGCTTTTAGTGACCCCTCACGAGTTCCTTGGCAGGAAGATAGGAAGGAACTGTGGTTGAAATATTCATGTCTTAAACCGGTAGCTTCCTTAAATACTTCATTAATATAGAAAAAAACATCGTCCCCTCTCAACTAAAGGTTTAAACAGCAACACATCTAACCTTCACCTAAACACAAGTATAAGGTTCCACAAATCACAGCCTGATGAACCATTTTAGGTTTTTTGTAGCACCATACAATTTATTGGATTTGACATTTGTTCCTCTGTGAAAGGGGTTGGAAAAACCAAAAGAATGCAAGACAATTTGTTTATGAGCAACAGGCAGGCCTGTCCCTTCTTTACATAACCTTCAAGGAAGTCCATGAAGGGAGAGTTTGATTTCAGATCTTAGCAAAAAGTTCTAGAACAAGTTAACAATCAGACCCCGACAGATTAACTCAATTCATAAAAATGAAGAGTAAAGAAAGGGCTCGAATCCAGCTCTTGGCAAGTCATCTGGGCCTATGTTGTATGGTTTCAATCATCCTTTGCCTCATTTCAATTTCCTCCTCCTAGCCTGCCAAGTACATAAATACAGGACGTAATGCCCCAATCATCCATACATGCAGTGTGTCAAATGTTACTCACTATCTGCACATAAAAGGGGAAAATACAGAAAGACTCTGCAGCTGAATCCTGGGCATGCTAAGGATTATGATTTGCCCCAGGGCATGATTAACGTAAACCTCTTGTACATGTCATGGACACTTGACACCTTTCCCCTGATTGTGTGGCTTCCTTTGCTATTGTAATGTTGTTCTAAGATATTTAGCTGCTGCCCGCAACAAGCATTTTACCAAACACACAATGGCCCACACTTTGATCTAGGGTGCAACAAACCAGAAAGAAATTGTTGGATAGATATAAGATAATGTAATAACTTGGGTTGAATATTTAGTTTTAAACTATTGCTGTTAAATTAATCTTGAGTTTTCAACAAAAAACAGGATTGCCCTGGAATTGGCAGAATACTCAGAAGCTCTATCATTACGGTGAAATTGAGAAAATGAAAATATAAATATCTCATGACGGCCTTCCTCTTTTATGAAAGTTCATCGACAGAGTTTAGTCAGTCAAACTTGCCTGCTTCATTCTAACACCATCAACGAATATGAAAAAAACGATAGGCAAGTTTTAGAGAGTTGATGCTGTGTTCTGAAGAAGATCTAACACTAGTTCTAACACAAAAGACTAGCTGACGGGAATAAATAGTTTCTTTGTTGTTTAATCTCTGACTTCCAAGGAATAGCTACACAGCTAACTGGAAAACAACAGCTCCCTGTTTTCATCAATAATGAAGGTTATGGCAGATATATAATGGAAGCTCATAGACAAAGAGTGCTATGTAACATTAAAGGCTATCTCTACTGTAATGCACACAAAGTATAGTAACAGGGGTGGCAGTTTCAGTGTCTGACACATGTTTGGTTAAGCTTGCATGGAATCTAGAAACTTGTATTTAATTGCTGGCACATTCATCACAGTGATTAAGTTACTGAACAATTATTTAACACAACAGCCTTCATTTCACTGAAAACCTACCAAATGATGAAATTACTATGATTTATTCCTGGGAAATGAAAAAAAGTGTAGGTATATCATACTTTATAAATGTATTTCACAACCTCGGAATATTGGTCGCCAACACAAAAGAAGTTTTGTCTAGTGTTCTGGTTGGATATTTTAGATCCAAGATTATGGCTATGAATACAAAATGCGAGAATAACTTGAATTTTCAGGGTGTTGGGATCTAAAAGACAACTATCTGAATTGTACAGAAGTGCACCTTGACGAAAGGTCTTATTTCAAACACGCTTAGAAATTCCAATGGACTTTACGGACAAAGAACAGTCAAAATGACTTTTTTGTTGAGAAGCAAAGACTGTGGAGAAAACAATCAGTAGTTAGTTGCTTATGTTTGTTGCTAAGTTCAGAGACAATATATACCTTAGTTTCGGTGTTTAAAACTTCTACCTATCACAGTAATAAAGCCATAACTTCTACACTTTGACTCTTTTACTCTGCAGTTGAATGTTCTGGTTCGGCTATGCTAGAGACTGAATTGTTAGGAAGTGCATTATTTTGAGACAATGGCAAACTAAAGTTTGAAAATACACAAATGCTGTATCATATATGAACTGAATATGTAAAATTCTGTGAATGAGGAGTGGCTTCTAACTATATGTTTTCAATGTCGTAATTGTGATAATGCGAAGAGGTTAAGAAGAATGACATTAAAGCACCTAATACTCATTGAGCCTGGCAGGAGACCACTGATATCCAATTAGAATAATTCAACACTCTCAAGTAAATCCAACAGTGGTACCAAATATTATGAGCCAAGTATTTAAATATCTTTCAAATTCTATGACTAAGGAGTGGCTTCGCTTATGTGTAGGCATACAATGATGTAATGTGGACTTGCTGAGTGTCTTAGTTGATAGCTGCTTATAAACCAAAAGCTCATTTAGGCTGCTAGGAGACAACTGATATTCATTGTGGAATTGTTACCCTCCTTATCAGAATGATGTAATGATCTAATGTTGCCTTTTACTCATGATGTAATGTCACAGAGCATTATTTAAGGAAATTTGACTGGGCGACTTAAGGAATATTATTTGTTGCGCTGTGATGCGCAGCAACTATCAGATCAACTGAAGATCTATTTATGATTATGTTTCCTAATGTGTTTGCAAAAAGGAGTTAAATCAAACCGTTGAGCCAAGTGCTAATTTAGGAGTTGCGCCAGTTCTCCTTGAGTGTAGATGACAAATTTTAGACTTAAGAAAATTGGAAATCAGAAAGATATGGAAGGAAGAAGAATCAGTTTCAAAGCAGCTCGAGAACTTCAAATTGGGACAATCAAATGTGTAATATATCTGAGACTCAGGAGAAAAACTCCACTGACACAGATTTGGCAATGACTGGGAGACTTATCTATGACATGATGTAACACAAGCTGCTTCTCACAAGTTACAAATTGCTTGCTCATACCAAGTCCTCAAAGGCGAGATTGATTATTCTGTTGTGGATATCCAACAAGGTTCTAAGAGATCCTGAAAGCTGCTGTGGAGCCTGAAAGAAAAACTCATCCATAAGGGTCTTCTTGCATGCATGTCTGCCTGTGGTGAATGTCTCTTGATAACATGGTCAGACTACTATATGTTACTTTTGTTTATTTATTCATTTTATTTATGGGCAACTAAAAGAATTCTGACTACTCACTTCTGACTTATGTTCTGAGTGTAGCTGTCGAAATAGGAATTTATTCTTTGGTCTCTCACTGAGATGAAGGAAGTAAAGAAAGGTATCTGACGGAGACTTACATGTCTAGATTTTGCTTACAGAAGTTTATACACCTAGTTCAGAAAGGCAATTGTTGTCTGACACTACCAACGAATATGAAAAAAGGGCTAAAACATATGTGCCAGCAGAGATGAAAGGACTCATAAAAAGACAGGCAAATAGTACTTTGCTGCTTGATGCTGTGTTCAGAAGGCCAGCTAACCCATAAAAGGACTAGCTGTATTGCTTAATCTCTGACTTCCTCGGAATAGCTGCAAAGCTTACAAGATACAAAAAGCTCCCTCTTTTCACTAATAACAAAGCTGAATGCATTTTTATTTCTTGGCCATTTAATTAAATGCTTATCCAATACAGATGTACATGTAGCATCAATTTCTAATTAGCAACATCTCACAGACTGTAAAAATACAGAAACTCTTGGAAGCAAACTCAGTTCAGATGCACCATCTTGCTTCTGATCAAGTGTCCTACATAGAATACCCATCCACTTGGAAATGCAAATCAATGATGCCATAAGCTTATAAAATACATATATTTATTTAGCTGTATGATTTATAAGATGGTTCTGCAAATAGGCATATGAATAGAATGCAAATAATTTCTTTGGGTGTGAATTCTCAGCAAGCACTAAATACTAATTAAGCCTGGCAGAAGATATTCACTATGAAATAATTCAACACTCTTGAGTAAATCCAACAGTGATGTCATAAACTGTACATTTTACTTGTCCAGCTCAGATCTCAGGCTTAATCTTCATTTTGTAAATAGTAAATAAATAGGGTATATTAGTAGTATTTCAGTGTCTGTCCAAATTGTCAAATAACAGCCTCAAAGTGTTTTTGAAAAAGAATAATTATAAACAGACCCGTATTTACTGAGACATAATTTAATGAAGATATAAGAATATTACCTTGTTCATAATAAATTTGTCTTTATTAGACAACCTCATATGTTTTGCCTGCCTAGCTGCTGGTCTGTACAAATTACTTCATTTCACACAAGATAACCATCTTGCATATAAGATGATGTAACACAAGCTGCTACAGGCAGGTTACAAATTGCTTAATCATGCCAGGTCTTCAATGGCAAGATTGATTATTCTTTGTTACGGATATCCTGCTGGGTTCTGAAGATACCAAATGTTCTTCTTGTTAGCCCAGATTGAATCTGCTCTGGTTACATGATCAGCCCAAGGTAAACCGACTGAGAAACAGTGTTCAAAGAAAAAAGCACACAATCAAGAAGAGATTAACTAAGTGCAATCATTCATCTTCAGACATTTTGCCAGCACTTCATAAACATGCTGTCCTCTAAAGATAGTTTGACAGATTTTGAAACTTCAGGAAAGTTTCAGATTCAGCTTCATGCAGACACACTGATTTGAGGTATTATAATTGGACAAACCTCTAGGGATACTGTGCATTAATATTTATAAGCCCGGAACCCAACAGAAATTTTCTGAATACGCTTCTGTTTCCCGCTTTACCTATCATAATAGCTCCGGCTTTGCTGCTGGTTAGGATCAAGTGGTAATATAGTACATATACTAGTGCATGCACATCCTCTTCCTTGAATGGTGCCATTTTTATGATTAAACTAATAGCATTAATTCTGTGAGTGTGTGAACCGATCTTTTTCGTAGTTTAGGAACAGGGGACATTCACAGGGGCTTCAACAGAAATTCTTATTTCTTTGTGAAATATTATTCTCAAAGCTGTGTTGCCGAAAAGTCTGCAAAATGTAAGTTTTTATTGAGTACTTTCAGCTCAAGGAATATGCATAACAGTCACTCTGGTCAGAAATGTTACCTTGATATTCAATCACGCCAAAATCTCTTTGACAGCTGATTGATATGAATGTATCTCTGGAGACTAAATATCACTTTCCAATTGCAAGGTGGCCGAGCACCAATATGTCACCAGTAATCAATCTTTTCAATACTTGGCATTGATTCCTGGAATGGCAGAGGACTTGCTCTGCTAGGTATTGACACCAGGTCTCTATTGATACATACAGTGAATGTCAAATAAGTATATATCGACGGGTGAAAGCCAGAAGGTTACAAGTGCCTTTTTGGCCAAAATTGACTTATGGCCATTTTTGACATCTGGAGGGCTATACCCTTCATTTCAGCCAATGAGGAAGTTAAGAAAAAAATTATTTACCCTACAAGGAGCATTTTTAGAAAATGGTTCAAGTGCCAACCTCTGATAAAGCAATGAGCCAGAAGGTTACAAGTGCCACAAAAATTGCCAGAAGGGTGCAAGTGACACCAAAAACAATCAGGAGTGGCTCGACCAGATCAAGGCAAGTATGCATTTGTGAACTTAGTTTTCCACTTAGAATTATGAAATTTGGTACAGGTGTGGGGCTATGGGTATGGATCTGGAACATGTTGAAAAATCCAAGATGGCTGTCAAAATGGCCACCACAAAATGGCCACCACAAAATGGCCGTCTTTTTTTAACTGTCCACTGTGACCTTAATATTTTGCCTAGAGTTAAGAAATTTGGAACAATCATGGGCCTGTAGGTTTGGATCGGGAACATGTTGAGAAACCAAAGATGGCTGCCATTTTGTGGCGGCCATTTTGGCATCCATCTTTCTTCATTCTTGAACAGCCCATCGTGACTTTAATATTTCACTTACAGTTATGAAATTTGGTACAGGTATTGGCCTGTGGGTACGGATCAGTAACATGTTGAGAAAACAAGATGGTGGCATTTTGGCAGCCATCTTTCTTCATTATGCTACAGTTTTAGTCGAGTATGAATAAAATTATTTGAATTTGAACTGCCTGTTATGACCCTAATATTTCACTTACAGTTATAAAATTTGGTACAGGTATTGGGCTGGCGGGTTTATCAGGAACATGTTGAAGAATCCAAGATGGCGGCAATTTTTATGGCATCCATTTTGGCAGCCATCTTTCTTCATTCTTGAACTGTCCATTGTGGCCTCAATATTTTGCGTAGAGTTATGAAATTAGGTACAGGTATAGGCCTGTGGGTATGAATCGGGAAAATGTTGCGAAACCAAAGTTAAAGATGTGTTCATTCTTGAACTGCCCATTGTAACCTTAATATATATCGCTTAGACTTATGAAAATAGCTACAAATGATGGCCTGTGACTGATATCATGCACACATTGATAGATTTCGCATTAACGGATGAGTGTGGAAACCACTTGCAGTTCTGATTTCTTTTATCATAATTCCCTAATCAACTTGCAACCTTGGAATTTGCACATAATCCTCGATACCGTGTAGCCTACGGTGTTGGCCTCATACTAAAGTACTAATTAGGGCATAAAAATGCCTCTTTTAGTATGATGTCACTGCCCCGTGATTGGGAAAATTTGAAAAATTTTGTCTTTCCCAAATCTGTGACAGGAGGTACAACACTTTTTAATAGCAATGATAATTAAAAATATCTTATTAATGATGCATTTCATGATTTTAAAGTCAAAGTTGACGATTTATTTTGGGGTGACCATTAGATTGTCAGTTCTCCTGCCGAGAAAATATATTTTTCTTGCCATGGGCTTTGTGTTTTAAATTAATGACAAGATCGTTTCAAAAAAACTATGTAGACAAGCAGAAATAACAAATTTTTGTTGTAGGTAGGGGACAACCATTTGATCATAAGCGGGGCTTGGAGTTTAAAAAAAATAATTTTAAAATTCTAGCCCGGTTTTAATGAAATAAAGTCTTTCTGGGCAGTCCTGTGATAAATAATTCCCAGAGTGGGTATTTTTCAAAAAGAAGAATCTTAATTTAGAAATGAATATTTGAAGATATAGCGTTCTCATAATCAGTAATCGCTGCGGCCCCCTCTGTAGGCATACAGCGCACACTGCTGGGAGGGGGGACACTTGACAAAATTTCGACATCTTCATTTAATACCATTTCAAATGAAATTGCTTGGAAACCATTAATTTTAAATGATGCTCGTTTGATAAGGGGCACAGATCTGTTCGTCTTTTTGCGTGAATCTGAGGTTTTTCCCCAATGTTTTGGGCCTGCTCTGTCTCTGGTATGCCTATGGCATCCTCGCTGTGATTTTAACTATGGGACAAACCTTGTTTTGGCACGTGAAGCAAGAACAGGCTATTTAATTTCTTTCATGGAAAAGAAAGAAAGCATAATTGCTTAATTTGAATACATATATATGTCCTAAAATAATTTTTTTACTTAATAATAAAGCCAATGAAAGGCATTTACCTATTTCAAGACTGGAAATAAATATCATTTGACAATAAATTATTTATAAAAAATATTAAATGACAAAACTAACAATAAATAAATGACTTATTTAAAATATAAATTTAAAGCCCCCCCCCTTTCAATATCTTATGCATTATGAGTCAGAGGGTTTGCTGGCATGCACCCTGTGTTTGCAACTGGTGTAATTGGTGTGACAGGTGTGTAGGTCACCTATTGCCATCACAATGACATTACCAACTGTCTACAGCAGCTACCACGAGCTTTTTTATTTTCTTGGCACTTGTAACCTTCTGGCCATTTTTGTGGCACTTGTAACCTTCTGGCGATTATGGTGGCACTTGCACCTTTTTGCTAATTTTAGTATGTTAAATGTAGTGCAGGGCTCTGACATTCATTATGAGGAGCTTTATAAGCATAAGTTATCATTCTATGCCTGGATTGGTTCTGAACAAGAACCTGTTTGCATGCACAGAGCGCAGTTGTTGGGACTTGTAACCTTCTGGCTCTTCAATAAAAAAAATCTGCCTGTTGTAAAAAATTGCCAGAAGGGTGTAAGTGCCAATAAAAATTATTTCGCATTGGTGATCACCAAAATCTCATTTAATCATCATCTTAGCATCCTATAACAATGCTACAATACTTAAATATCCCTTAAAGTGATGCATTGAGTTGTTTCAGCCTATTTTGTGTTGTGACTTGAACCCTTCTGGCTGTCGCATTTCAGAGCTGCTCCACTTACTCAAAGCCAGCCAGAAGGGTGCAACCACCATATTGCCTGTTTTCTCCACAAATAAAATAATTATAATTGTTTGATGTAATAGAGTCTGTACCCAATTTTATACTCTAAAAAACGACACCAAAAGTGTGCTCCGCAATGGTGTAATAATCCCAGGAGGTAGAAAAAACCCTCTCCTGTAAAATTACCAAAAAGGCACTTGTAACCTTCTGGCTTTCACCCGTCGATATATATATTGCCAATAGATCATTTATGTCACTGTACCATATCAAGAAGATAATTTTTAGCAGTTGGGTTGAACAACAAGGCAATTTCCTGCAAAAATGTATTCCTGATCATTCGCTTTGTTATATATCAGGTATTAAGAATCATTCCAACTATGGTGATATATATTAGTTTTCTGAGAAGCCTATATCACAAGCGAGAAAGGAAATCTTTTTTGGCATTTGCCTGATGCCAAGACAAGACCCAACACGTCTCAAAACAAATCACTAGATTCCACGAATGAGGCTTATACCTCATGCTGGCCCCGAGGCACACAGGTCTTGTGATTATACCTTCAAGACCACTTCGCCCTACTTTGCCATTCATATTGGAATCAGACTATATTTAGGACATCTTGGATACACTCACCACATTATTTGAAGTGTCACTTGAAGTATTATTCCTTCTACAGCATGATAAACATAATTCCCAGGTTCATGCTAGCTCAACAGATACTATTGGTTTTTCAATTCACTGACATGTCCCTTGTTTCATATTATGTTTCCTGACGGCTGCTTAGGGAAATTAAAGATGTAATTAGTGAGGCACTATGAGACACTAGTGACAGTTGAAAGATAACGGATTACTAGGGTTTAATCTAACAATCATAAGAAAAAATTAATTACAACATGATGTTGATAAGAGAGTGTAAACTGACTTCGGAAACTTGCCTTTTTCTGCTGATCAAATTGGCTGATACATAACTTTTCTGAAGATGATTATAATATACTACATGATTGTGTAATGCACCATGACCTGATGTTGAAATTTGCCTTGTACTGAAAGGGCAATAATGTTATTCCTGACCAATACCAGGGCAGATACACTACTCTTATTACATTCATTATATATCATGTTAAAATTTCAAGACAAATAGCGACAGTCCGTTCCGTGTACCTATATGCAAGTCTTCTTAACAGGGAGACTCATCAGCCTATTATGCATCAACCACTGTGTCGACTGTCAAAATATTAATTTTCTTACATGTTTTCATTTGTTATATCACAGACAAATATATAGAGGGCAAGTAGGGATTTCATGACAAAAATGTATTGTAGCTTTCCAAATACAAGTTTTTTTCAACAGCATCTTTAAGACAGGGATCCATCTCCAAATGATTCCATGAATGCCCATTCTACATGTATTTGCAGTGAGCTGAATAATGTTATGGGCTCTCTATGGTAAGGTATGCATGTCTCTTTATGCTCTCCAGGGGTGTGTAAAGAACCATTGTCATTATGAGGTTGTTGGATTTCACAGCCGAAGAAACAGTTCACAACTGACCAGTTTGATGGTTGTGCCGAGGATAGAAACAGGCAAGACCATCAACCCTTTCTTGGTACTTGCATCTTATTTCTCCTGTCAACAGATCACAGTAAATTTGACTTGTGATTGCTAACTCATTTTTTGTAGTAAGCTGAGAAAAAAATAGTGCCCTTAACTTACTATTTTCTAGTGAATGTCATCATTACAGGGTGACCCACCTGAACTTGTGCATTGATGTTGTAACCAAAACAGTGTTTGCTGAAAAAGCTAGGGATTTCTAATGCAAAAACCAAATTGGAGTTTCAGTGACAAGAGCCAAGAGAAGAGTATTGTGCAGGTTTGGTTCACTTTTGGTTAAAATTGGACTCAGAAAAAGAATTCAAATTGATATCAGCAAACTGAGCCTCAGACCAATATTTCAGTATCATAATGGTACCTTTTTTTATTGAGTGATTTCTACTGAAGAAAAATAATAATATCAAACACAAATTCTGGTGCCTTTGAGGTTCAGAATTTTCATATGATGACTTTAGGTCTTAGAAACCAAGTAATTCCAAATTTTTGCAGATTTGATAAAAAAAACCCAAGACCCTGGGGGTTTAGGGAAGCTACCAAGAAATTTCTTCAAAAGAAGTTTTCCTTATTATCGGCTCCCACGATCTTTTCACAGCAGTGAACACATTCATGATGAAGTTGCTAATCAATAGTGTGTCTTCCAAAGGATTTCAACATATGAGCAATACAACTAACGCACAAGTGAATATGATAGAAATGTTGACGTTCACGTGAGTTCATGTGCCATCCATGTACATTGTACTTATTGTATAGTCATTCATCATATGCAATCCCCCCCTCACAGTGGCTTAACTGGGGGGTCTCAAGCTGGGGGGCACCTGTGGGGCACGCGATTCTCTGGGGGGGCACCCACTATACTAACTGTATATTTTAGCCAGAGTTGGAAAGTTCATATGGGGGGCACCTGGGGGGCACAGGTCCAATATGGGGGCCACGTGCCCCCCGTGCCCCCCCCATAGGGATGCCACTGCCCCCTCAGCTGACTGGGCTGGCTGAGTTAGAAAGTTTTAGTAATGATACACTGTGTGCTGTGCTATGATTCATTGCATAATATTATTACAGGATGTAAACCCTAACAGTGTGTCAAATTGATTTAGTAGAAACAAGTCTGCTTCTGATGAACAGTCAGGCTCTCTTCCATATATAATGCATCGAAGGCGTTTATTCATAAGGTGGCTGATAACCTGAAAGAAGGGGTGAATGAGTCACTTCATGTAACTATCTGAAAGATTAAAAGTTCGGTGCACTTTAGATCCTTGTTTCTATACCTTGGTTCCAAATTCCTTTGATGGCTTAAGGGCTTTTAGTGACCCTTCACGAGTTCCTTGGCAGGAAGATAGGAAGGAACTGTGGTTGAAATATGCATGTCTTAAACCAGCAGCTTCCTTAAATACTTCAGCAATACAAAAAGCACATCCTCCGCTCTCCACTAAAGGTTTTAACAGCAACACATCTAAGCTTCACCTAAACAGAAACATAGCGTTCCACAAATCACTGCCTGATGAACCATTTTTAGGTTCTTTGAAGCACCATACAATTTATTGGATTTGACATTTGTTCCTCTGTAAAAGGGGTTGGCAAAACCAAAAGAAGTTCAAACAAATGCCAGACAATTTTCCTGCGCTGGCAATTACTTGCCTTGTCAATATTGGAAAAAGGCAGGCCTGTCACTTCTTTATAGAACCTTCAAGGAAATATATGAAGGGACAGTCTGATTTCAGATCTTGACAAAAAAGTTCCAGAACAAGTTCACAATCAAACTTTGACAGAATAACTCAATCCAAAAAAATGAAGAGTAAAGAAAGGGTTCGAATCCAGCCGTTGCCGGGTCACCTGGGCCTATGTTAGATGGCGGTTTCAATCATCCTTTGCATAATTGCCATGTTCTCCTTTTGTCCTAATTAGCCTGCCAAGTACATAAATACAGGAAGTAATGCCCCAATCATCCATCTATCCATTGTGTAAAATGTTACTTACTATCTGCACATAACAGGGCAAAATACAGAAAGACTCTGCAGCTGAATCCTGGGCATGCTAAGGATTATGATTTGCCCCAGGGCATGATTACCGTGAACCTCTTGTACATGTCATGGACACTTGACACCTTTTCCCCTGATTGTGTGGCTTCCTTTGCTATTGTAATGTTGTTCTAAGATATTTAGCTGCTGCCCGCAACAAGCATTTTACCAAACACACAATGGCCCACACTTTGATCTAGGGTGCAACAAACCAGAAAGAAATTGTTGGATAGATATTATACAGTTATCGCACAGCACCGAGTGCAATATCAGTTTTTATGGCACCGAGGTGACAAATGTTGCACGAGGGCGCAGCCCGAGTGCAATATTAGTCACCGAGGAGCCATAAAAGCTGATATTGCACAAGGTGATGTGCGATAACTGTTATATCATATGGTTTTTTGTGACAAATGCAAATAAAAGGGCTGGAATTCTGATGTCTAGACTCTTTTTTTGTTTCTTTTGACCCACGTTTTTAAATGTATCTCATCAAAATTCAATAAATATTTCACCCAAAAAAAGGCTTCTCTCTTGTGGAATGATATACTTGATGATGGGTCTTCTTTAAATTCATTTTACTTTTTTTTTTTGGCAGACTTTAGATCTCTTAACACAACAAAGTCACTGAAACTGGAGAGAAAAGGTTTTTCGGCCTCTTAATCCTTTATAGGCCTACTGACTAAAAATAATAACATAAACATTACAAAAAGTCGATATCCACTTAGCCCTTTAAAATACATCTTTTGCCACCAAAATCACTTTCCTATCTATTTCCATTACTGGGTGGTGATTCGTTTTTTTACTAAAACCAAGAAACAATCTTGTGCTGCCTTAAGTCTGTGTTTCTTATGAACTACATATTTAAAATGTATCTCATCAGAAATCAATAACTATTTCACTCACAAAAATTTTTTTCACACTTTTGGAATCCAAAAATTATATACTTAATGATAGATATTATTTTCGATTTTTTTCTGAAACTTTATAGCAGACTTTTGACCTCAATACACAAAAAAATCACTGAAAAAAAGGCAAAAAGGCTATTTTTCGGTCAGTTATTGCTTTATTTTGATAAGACAAATAATATAATCAGTACAAAAAGTTTATATCCTAATAGCCCTTTAATCGACGCATCTTTTGCCGCAAAAACCAGCTTTCTAATTGCCTCCGTTGCTCTGCATTGCATTTTTTTAGTAAAATGAAAAAAACACAAGCTTTTTCTCTGCTTTTTGTTGCAGCAGCATTGAAATATGGAGCTTCCTCTCAGGTCCGTCCAATCTTTCACATGTTAAAATGAGCATGCAATATAATGCGTGCAATATCGTAGAATATTCTGCATCAATAATTTAAGGCCAATCATGTTCCAGGAGACCAGTCACGTGACACGCCAATAAATAACGATATTGACGTGTTGAGTGTGTTATTGGCGCCTTAAGGCTATATTGGCGTCCTCAGTGCACATGCACTTGACTTATTTGCAGTGGCATAATCAGTCTTTCTCACTCGTTCGTTGCATTGACTTTCAATCAAATTCCAGATTGTGATTGAAGAATACACAATAACTGTGAGACTGAGTAACAGCTTGTTGCTGAAAATATACAGTTAATCTTTTAGAATGTTTAAAGATAATTCCGAAAAATAATTTAATCATTAAAATACTTTACCAAAGTAGTAGTAAAAAACACCAATTAGAAAACGTTTTTTACAATAGGGAAAAAAATAAGAGTAAATGATAGATAGACAAATAGATTACAGCTAAATAATAGCTAAGTAGATAGCTAGATAGATAGATAGCTGGATGAAAAAAGTTTTTTTTCTCTACATATTGCGATTGTTAGAGAATAAAACTCTTTTATTTAAAAACATGTATAAGTCTGAAAATTTTGGTGAAGAATATAACAAATAGTGTTGAGGCAATCAATATGGAGTTTTATTGGCCTCAGCTGGTAATATTGGTCTCGGCCTTTGGCCTCGACCAATATTACTGCTTCGGCCGATAAAACTCAATATTGGTCTCCTCACCATCCACTATCTATATAATATTGCACGGCTGTAGGCCAATGAGAAGCGAGTATTTCCGCTAGCCATATGATATAAGATAATGTAATAACTTGGGTTGAATATTTAAATTTAAACTATTGCTGTTAAATTAATCTTGAGTTAAAAAAAAAACAGGATTGCCCTGGAATTGGCAGACTTCTCAGAAGCTCTATCATTACAGTGAAATTGAGAAAATGAAAATATAAATATCTCATGACGGCCTTCCTCTTTTATGAAAGTTCATCGACAGAGTTTAGTCAGTCAAACTTGCCTGCTTCATTCTAACACCATCAACGAATATGAAAAAGGGCAAAATCATATGTAGCAGCAGAGATGAAGGGAACGATAGGCAAGTTTTAGAGAGTTGATGCTGTGTTCTGAAGAAGATCTAACACTAGTTCTAACACAAAAGACTAGCTGACGGGAATAAATAGTTTCTTTGTTGTTTAATCTCTGACTTCCAAGGAATAGCTACACAGCTAACTGGAAACAACAGCTCCCTGTTTTCATCAATAATGAAGGTTATGGCAGGTATATAATGGAAGCTCATGCTATGTCACATTAAAACCTATCTCTACTGTAATGCACACAAAGTATAGTAACAGGGGTGGCAGTTTCAGTGTCTGACACATGTTTGGTTACGCCTGCATGGAATCTAGAAACTTGCATTTAATTAATTGCTGGCACATTCATCACAGTGATTAAGTTACTGAACCTAGCAATTATTTAACACAACAGCCTTTTCATTTCAATCGACTTCCTACCAAATGATGAAATTACTATGACTTTATTCCTGGGAAATGAAAAAAAGTGTAGGTATATCATACATTCAAACACGCTTAGAAATTCCAATGGACTTTACGGACAAAGAACAGTCAAAATGACTTTTTTGTTGAGAAGCAAAGACTGTGGAGAAAACAATCAGTAGTTAGTTGCTTATGTTTGTTGCTAAGTTCAGAGACAATATATACCTTAGTTTCGGTGTTTAAAACTTCTACCTATCACAGTAATAAAGCCATAACTTCTACACTTTGACTCTTTTACTCTGCAGTTGAATGTTCTGGTTCGGCTATGCTAGAGACTGAATTGTTAGGAAGTGCATTATTTTGAGACAATGGCAAACTAAAGTTTGAAAATACACAAATGCTGTATCATATATGAACTGAATATGTAAAATTCTGTGAATGAGGAGTGGCTTCTAAGTATATGTATACAATGTTGGAATTTTGATACAGTGGTCCCTGCGTTATCAGACCCCCTGTTGTAAGACCGCCTGGCCTTATGTGACCGCCTCCCTCCCGCACCAAGTAGTATTTTTAGTGCATTTTGCACCCCGATGAGAGACCGCACCCCCACGAGAGACGGCTTCATGACCGCAGAAGGGGCGGTCTTATAATGCAGGGACCCCTGTAATGTGAAGCAACTGGGAAGAATGACATTAAAGCACCTAATACTCATTGAGCCTGGCAGGAGACCACTGATTTCCAAATAGAATAACTCAACACTCTTTTAAAAGTAAATCCAACAATGGTACCCAATATTATGAGCCAAGTATTTAAATATCTTTCAAATTCTTTGACTGAGGAGTCGCTTCACCTATCATGTGTAGGCGTACAATGATGTAATGTGGACTTGCTGAGAGTCTTAGTTGATAGCTGCTTATAAACCAATAACTCATTTAGGCTGCTAGGAGACAATTGATAGTCATTGTTGAATTGTTACCTCCTTATCACAATGATCTAATGTTGCCTTTTACTCATGATGTAATGTCACAGAGCATTATTTAAGGAAATTTGACTGGGCGACTTAAGGAATATTATTTGTTGCGCTGTGATGCGCAGCAACTATCAGATCAACTGAAGATCTATTTATGATTATGTTTCCTAATGTGTTTGCAAAAAGGAGTTAAAACCGTTGAGCCAAGTGCTAATTTAGGAGTTGCGCCAGTTCTCCTTGAGTGTAGATGACAAATTTTAGACTTAAGAAAATTGGAAATCAGAAAGATATGGAAGGAAGAAGAATCAGTTTCAAAGCAGCTCGAGAACTTCAAATTGGGACAATCGAATGTGCAATATATCAGAAACTCAGGAGAAAAACTCCACTGACACAGATTTGGCAATGACTGGGAGACTTATCTATGACATGATGTAACACAAGCTGCTTCTCACAAGTTACAAATTGCTTGCTCATACCAAGTCCTCAAAGGCGAGATTGATTATTCTGTTGTGGATATCCAACAAGGTTCTAAGAGATCCTGAAAGCTGCTGTGGAGCCTGAAAGAAAAACTCATCCATAAGGGCCTTCTTGCATGTCAGCCTGTTGTGAATGTGTTTTGATAACATAGTCAGACTATTATATATTACTTTTATTTATCATGCCAAATGCTGAACATTTTACTTGTCAAGGTCAGATCTCTTCTTAATCTCCATTTGGTAAATAGTAAATATATTGGGAATCATATCACACAAAATATCTGTCCAAATTGTTAAACAACAGCCTAAAAGTGTTTGAGAAAAATAATAATGATAAACAAACCCGTATTTACCAAGACATAATTTAAGGATGATATAAGATATTATGCAATCGCAATCATGAAAGAATATTACCTTGTTCATAATAAATTTGTCTTTATTAGACAACCTCATATGTTTTGCCTGCCTAGCTGCTGGTCTGTACAAATTACTTCATTATTGTCGCATCTTGCACAAAATAACTATCTTATCTAAAAGATGATGTAACAGTAACACAAGTGGCTGCGGGCAAGTTACAAATTGCTTAATCATGCCAGGTCTTCTATGGCGAGATTGATTATTCTTTGTTGCGGATATCCTACCAGGTTCTAAGGGTCCCAGAAGTTCTTCTTGTAGCCCAGATTGAATATGTTCTGATTAGTCGCCCATGGTAAACCAACTGAGAACTTCAAAGTCTACGATTCAGCTTTAGACACACTGATTTGTCTAATGTTAAAAAAAATTAGGGATATTATGAACAAGTAGCTGCTACCAAAGGGTCACCCAGTCAAGAATTTATTATATCTGAAACAACGGAAAAAAAAAAGACGGAGAAGGGCAACAATTGAACAAGTTCTGAAATTACTTCACAAATTGACAGGCATGTAATACAAGCACAGCAGAGTTAAAAGCTGTGTATAAAAAACCAACCTTGAAAATTAGTAACTGTTTTATGCCTTCTGTAACATGTGAAACCAATAAGCCCGGTCCTAAACAGAGTATATGCTTCTGTTTCCTGTTTTACCCATCATATTGATTTGACTTTGCTGCTTCATAGGGTCGACAAGTATGTTACATATATTGCGCATGCCCCACTTCTTCCTTGAATAGTGTCCTTGAAGGTTGACGTGACCTTTTCAATGTTGAGCTAATAATGTTAATTTTAAAAATGCACTTAATCAGTTTCTCCGTTGCAGTCCTTGAGATTCTGCAGCTTTCGGCTTTCAGTTACTGTGGATGGTTTATACTTTACATGGAATATAATCACGCAGTCTTCAAATGCTGTAAGTGGGCTCCTTCTCACAAGGTCTGGTGGTGATATGTGATCCAAAGGCATTGTTTTGAAATAATTTCCCTGATGCATAGTTGGGCAGTTTTACAGTATTTGCACCCAAAGTGTCTCAACGGGGTCAAAATAAAGTTCTGTAGATGAGAATTTCCTTTGTACTATCATGAAATGAACATATTACTGATTCGTAAATCAATGAAAACAGAAGTGATTTGTTTGTTTATCACCAAATCACCACTCTTTAAAGTATGCAAGGTTGGAATTTTTGAAAAAAACTGTTATGAGAAAAAGCATCAACGTGAATAAAATTTGAACCATTTTTTTAATGGAAACAGAGCCATCTGATTGTATTGAACCATCAAAACCAATAAAACAACTAAATATTTTATTAAATGTGGCAAAAATATTTGTTTCACAATTTTTATGACGAAAATTAAGAAATTTCACTTGTCACACCCTGAAAGTTTCTGTTTTAGACTGTTTAGTAAGGTTTTAGTCTCAATAAACCCGTCATTGCCAAGATATATAATCCCTAGGTATCCTACAAACCCTCTGTTAAGTTTTGTTGCCGTATGATTGAAACTCATTAGGTTTCCCTTGTGTCAAAGATAACGTTCTAGAGAGAAAAATCTCCGAAAATCACTCAAAATCACAGGTTCAGAAAAAAATCAACTTTAATTGCTCAATAAACAAGATATTTGTGTATTATCTTGTAAAGTCATTCAGTTATTCGCAAAAAACTGCAGTTATATTGATATATTACATAAAATAACTAAATTATACTCTCAAGTTTTGTTTTCTCATAATACTGCAATTTTATGATAGAAAAACATATATAGAAGTTTTCATTTTTAATAAATAGGGGCCTACCCTTTTTAGACATCCAGAATAAATTATTTTGTACAGCCATGGCCTTCTCCTTGACGAATCAAGGTTTACAAGGTTTACAAGGTAATCCATAGTTAAAAGACTTGAATCATACCACAAATTCTGACGGGATGGAGAGGACATTTTTTGACATTGAGGATTTTGATTTCTAACTTGTGTTTGTTACATTCATGTAGAGGCGTACAACTGAGCAACGAAAACACAAATTGTTTGTTTTTTCCTTCAGAAACCTGAGGTTTTTTTCCATGTGCTGGAGAGGAAATGTTTTTTTGACATCATGCAGTACAACCATCTTAAAATGGCTCAATAATATCGATCTGTAGTGATACAAATATATCCATATGCTAAGTGATCTGGATTGATCTGAGCTGACTAAAATCGATCTCTAGTATTCAAGCCCCAAATTCCGAAAACAAAGTATAGTTATTGAAATAAATGTTGTTGCTTTACCTTTAGATATGTCTCAAGCTACAAAATTGACTCAAACAGTAGACACATCCTTAAATGCTTATTCATCATAGCATATAAAGTAACAAATGGTCTCTCAAAGACAAAATATTTGACACATACCATTTTTGTAGGGACCATCTCAGATCTGTGTTGCACACTCCAAATTAGGAAGTATTTGACATGGAAGGTCCCTTACTATTGGGAAAAAAATAACCAGCGAAGTGCTGTGTGTCATCAATTTATGTGTACTGCAGTGGTGTTCTACTTGAGGGTACCGGTTCTTATTGAGTTGTTGACAGCGTTCTTATTGAGGTATGGACAGCGTTCTTATTGAGTGTTGGACACGTTATAATGGAGTGTTTATGAGTAAGTGTCAAAATACTCAAATATTCAACTTATCACAACTGCTCTAATGTTCATAAGCACGTGGGAAGGGTAACAATCCAAATATGCAAGTCAGAATTAATTGTTATAGAAATAGAAATTTCATGTTCATGATAGATAATGTAAAAGGCTCATTGCCTGGTTTGGTATACATGTGTGATTCCAACACTTGTATTTAGGCATGCCTAATCATGAGGTAACATTGTAGGTAGGTTTGTTAAATCACAGTTATAGGAAGGTACATTGGAGGCAGATGTAACAGCACATACATAAGAAATCAATAGAATATTACAGATATTTGTTCGAAGAACCTCATATTTAATACTAGGTCCCTATAATTCTTTTTTTAAAAAGAATTTCTTGTTTACATTTTAGGAGGAAACTCATTTTGTATATAACTTATTCGCATAAAACCTGCTGTAATTTACACCCAAGACATAGGTCCAGAGAGATATCATCAATATGAATCACAACTGCTTGCATTTATTTTTGTGTGTTGCCATAGATTTACTTTTAGTCTCCATTTCATGAACTGTCATGGTATCCATCAAATAATCTCAAACACCACACCATGCACAATATTCGTAGTTTCCACAAGTACCTACTCCCAACTACTTTAATTTGTCAAATCGATATTTCAATCATATGAATGTGATAAGCTGTATTGTTTCTCAGGCATGCTAGTAAGTAACGTTGCCGTGCCTGGGACTGCAGCCATTTCTAAATTTGTCAATCCAAAGCAACTCATAGGTGTCGCCACATGTATGCATATATGAATGCACAATTGCACCCCTGGTGGTCATCTGTGGCATTACACACTCATTAAAACACCATGGTTGGTTAGTGCTGTGATGGGTTAAGTGAGGCAGGGCGTGGGGGATGTGGAGTCAGTTCCTGCTCTTGTTTATGATGCAGGTAACTCATTATGCTTTATTAATATCCTAGGCAAGAGTGATTTACTGTGATCCCTGGCAGACTGTCCTACACTTTGCATAAATACAGGACATAAACCCACATTTTTAAAATTTCCAAGTGTCAGGAGACATTAACAGAGGATTCAAGAGTATCAACAGTCACTCTTCATAATGTCTGCTTCTGAAAGCCATGCAGTTCACAGAGTCTGAACTAACATTATATATATATACACAACTCTAGTCTTCTGGTCAGAAATGTCCTGATGAGGTAGAACCATGCCAAAATCTCTTTGACAGCTGATTGATATGAATGTGTGTCTGGAGACAAAATATCACTTTCCAATTGGAAAGCAGCCAAGCATCAATATGCCACTGGTCATCAATCTTTTCAAAACATAGCGAAGATTTCTGGAATGGTAGAGGGGTTGGTATTGATGCCTTGTGTGAAAATAACATGGAGGGAATGCCAAATGCATATGAATATTGCTAACATATCATTATTTTAGACATTGTTCTGTGGCATATTCTCTATTGCATGAGTAAAAGACTTAAGAAGGCTATTCTTGTAAGAAACCAAATGCGTAATAAATTTTTTAAGTATAGGACTGATCACTACTTAGCACAGTACAGAAAGCATAGGAATGCAGTGACTTTAATAAAACGTGAAGAAATCAAAAAGTATTTTGAAGAAAAATGTAAAGGGAGCACCAAGAACAAAGATTTTTGGAAAGCAATCAAGCCTATCTTCTCAAAAACAAAAACTAAGTCGGATAATATCCCTCTCAGGGTAAATGGTGAAATTATAAGTGATTGCAATAAAGTCTGTGAGATATTTAATACGTTCTTCAGTGAAATAGGATCTGACATAGGTCAACCTGAAAATAACCATAAATCAATTGAAGAAATAATAGCAGGATATGCAAATCACTCAAGTGTGATTCTAATAAAGAACAAAATAAAACTTGATCAAAATGAAATAGGTCTTTGTGAGGTAACTGAGCGCGACATACGTAAAATTATATCAAAATTATCCGCAAAGAAAGCGGCAGGGTATGATGAAATTCCGGTAAAATTCATAAAGATGACAAGCGGGTCGCTTGTAAAGCCTCTTACTAAATTAGCAAATAAATGCATTCACCAGAATGTTTTTCCTGAAGGAATGAAACTGGCAAATATTACTCCACTGTACAAGAAAAAAGACAAATTGAACAAGGATAACTACAGATCAGTTAATTTACTAATTGCTTTATCGAAAGTCCTGGAAAAAGTCCTGTCAAATCAAATCTATGATTACATGCAACCATCATTTCATGAATATCTATCGGGTTTTAGAAAAGGGCATGGATGTCATGACATCTTAACAAGACTAACGGAAGATTGGCGACAAGCATTAGACAATGGTAACACTGTAGGAGAAGTCGCTATCGATCTTTCAAAGGCATTTGACTGCATGCCGCATGGTTTACTAATAGCTAAACTGCATGCCTATGGATTTAGTCTCAATGTATGTCAAATGCTTAAATCATACTTAGTGGATAGGAAGCAAAGAGTTAAAATAGGTGAAATGAAGTCTGAATGGAAAACTAATACAAAAGGAGTTCCACAGGGATCTATTCTGGGGCCTTTGCTCTTCAACATCTTTATAAATGATTTTTTATTCCATGACTTAAATTCTAAAGTCTACAACTATGCAGATGACAATACCCTATGCTGTATTGATAAAAATATCCAAGAAATACCATCAAAGTTGCAAATGGATTGCACAACAGCTATGCGCTGGTTTCACTCTAATAACATGAAAGCCAATGCGGACAAGTTCCAGTTAATGTTTCTCAGTCGTCAAAAACTCAGATTATACACTGACAATTGACTCTAATGAAATAAAAGCATCAGCTAAGATAATAATCTTAGGAATAGAATTTGATAATAAACTTAGTTTTGAAAGTCACATAAATGAGATATGCAATCAAACAAGTAAACAAATAAACGCTTTAAAGAGAATGAAACACTTCCTTGATAGAGACTGTAGAAAGGTAGTGTATAATAGCTATGTAAGAAGTAATTTCAGCTACTGTCCGACAGTATGGATGTTCACTGGAAAAATGAACATGGAAAAGCTAGAGAAAACTAACAAAAGAGCATTACGATATGTCGTTAATAACAATGATGCGGATTATAATGAGATATGCCGAGATGAAAAACTCCTAAACATCCATAGACGATGTATAAAAGTGGTAGGAACTCAAATGTATAAGATTAAAAACCAAACGGCACCAATGTATATAACAGAACTCTTCATACGAAGAGAATCGTACTATGAAATAAGAGATAATGACTTGTTCAATATACCCCGCTTTAAAACTGTAAGTCATGGGAAGAGAAGTTTCAGATATTATGGGGCAAAATTGTGGGCTAACATACCGAAAGAAATTAAAGATAGAACTTCACTTGTGGGCTTCAAGGAGGCTCTGACAACCTGGTTACTGAATGTTGATAATATAACAAATATAGATTTTCAATAGTTGTGCTAAATTTTTGTATCTTCCATTGTTCCTATATACTGGTGCCCTATACCTTGTGTGCGATACATATTGGTGCTGAAATATGAATGTAATTATGCTGTGATAAGCTATTGATGTAACGTATCTGATATTCTTTCGTGTTGTTAATAGTTGTAGCTTTTAGAATAGAGTAGCTGTTTTTAGTCTGTCGTACAGAAGCATTGTGCTTATATCCATGTATTGTTTTATTGTGATATATGTGATTTGATTTAAAACGACAATAAATAAAATTTACCTACCTACCTACCTACCTACCTATTTTTTTACACAGGATTTGGAGTATACCGGAAAGAAATCTCTCGCATAATGATTTTCTGGTCATCAGCTTTGGTGATATATCAAACAACAGTTTTCTGAGAAGCCTATAATTATAACAATCAAGTAAGATAAATCATTATAATATTATGACTGTTCTTGGAAGTTACATTTGTTTAATTCCTTCCTTTGCCAGACACAACGACAATACCAACACATCCAAACACAAAACTAAGGTTGCAAGGGATGCAGCTCATATACCAGTCTTCATGTTGCCTCCAAGGTATACAGGTCTGCTGATTATGTTTTCCAGTCCCATTTGCCCTGCACTGCTGTCCACACTTGAATCAGACTGTCTCTTGGACACCCTGATAACAATCACCACATTTTTGTGAAGTGTTAATCAACAGATTATCCCTTCTCTCGTTTGACAGACACAATTTACTGCTTGAGGTCAGTCACAGACATACAATGGATGTTTGAAAGGTAAATCATGTCTTTATCATGCTGAAAAAATGATTAGAATATTAATCAGACTTCTTCAGTTTATAGAAAAGTTATAAGCAGGTTATGTACAATCAAACTTTGTAATGGCCTTTGTAATTGCCTATGTTGGCTGCTTTCTTAGTCAATGCCCTTACTCTCAGATTGACTCAGTGAGATAGGGGACACAGTTTGACACCTGACAAAATTTGATCGATATATATGACAACTTAGAATTATGAGATTCATTCTCTCTACTAGTTTGAACAATAACAGCTAAACACCCGCCTATCTCAGCTTTATAGATTCAATATATTTTGATATGCAATGCTAAAGACAAATTAACTAGTTGGTCTGACAGAAAGTATGAATAAATGAAAGAATGTTTCAGGCAAGAAAACACCAGAAGATCCATCATTTGGATGTTAACCATCACACAGACAGAGTAATGCTAACGATTTTAATAAATTGAAATCTCAGTCAAAACAGAGACAACTGATATAAAGTGGCTCTAAAATGAATTACCGTCACATCAAGCATTGAGACAGAAATATAGCATTGTTTACGGTCCATAAAAATCTATGCAATGAAATTGGTGGATGTGCTGATACAAATTTGAGTAGAACTAAGTCTGGGGTGGCACTGTGGTGCCCTTTTGTGATGTCACTGTCCATTGTGTGTCAGATTGGTGGCATCACAAACGTCAACATATTGCGAAATTGGACTGCCATTTTAGTAAATTGGCAAATATCCGACAAAACCGCACCAAAACCTCACAAATTTGATATTCATATTACAACAGAGCTAAGCTATACAAAGGTATGTGTATTTCTCCTGTGCTTGTGGTTGCTGAGATATCTGGCCAAACGTCTGTCCTCTGCTTGACGTGACAAACTGTAACTACTCCATTAATTTTTTGTTATTCTTCTGCTATCTCAAGTGAAGTGTGCACATCTCTATGCGCTCTCCAGGGGTATGTGTGAAGCCCATTGTTGGATTCAACCTTTTCTTGCTTCATATTTATCAGGCAATTGCAGAGTGGGTGAAAAACACCAGGGTAATAAAGTCAAAGCTATCTAATTCCTTTGGTACATCTCCCACATTCATTCCCTGCTGTGACTGGCTGAGCCAGGATCACCTAACTTTGAATAGAAAGCACCGGTAGACTGACAGGTCAAGTCTACTAGATAGTGCCCTCAGGGCGCTATCCGCAAAGATATTGACTGGACAATGCCGTCACAAGCAACACAGACCAAAATTAATGGTGACGCAATGACTTTTTGACTTGAGTGTTTTCCCCCATATATACAAACTTAAAAACCATTACAATAGTAACTACTGCTAGTACAATCTTGGAATTAGGGGGTACTTCAGTCAATACTTGGTATTTTTCCCAAGCTTTTAAAAGTACAATTGAAGCTTGTCTAAAACTAAAGATAACACTTTTCCGGTGCAAAAATAGTTAAAATTTTGTATGGAAGGTGTACTAAAGTTATTATTGACTGGTTTTATTCTGGCACTGAGGGCAAGCTATTATTTGTTAAATTGATAATTAATATTATATACGAGGGGTGTTCAGGAAGTTCTGACCAATTTTTGTAGCAGACCCTTCTCTTTGACTTACTTGAATGAAATTTTCACAGTACAAAATTCAGGTGTATAGCCATTGATTCTGAAAATATTATGTCCGTGGCCAATGTCTAACTTGCTTTTCTGTTGCCATGGAAATGACACCTTGGGGTAGGCAGCGCAGCTGAATTTTTGTATTATATTTACTTGATCTTTAGAAGTTTCCTGATTGGTAAATTGTGATTACTGGGAGATTAGAGGGTTGATAATTGCACTGGCAGTCAATTACAGAACTGGTGTCTCTATATGATTGTTGATTACAAGAGTGCTGTAATGAACTTGATGGCAATTAGCAGTGACACTACTCATGTAATCGTCGAGAAGGTCGTCAACGAGGAGTTTGAACGTGGGCAGACCGGAGTGCCAAACGTGGACTACCTGGTGAGAAATGTAAACTACAGACGTCAGACGAAGCGGCCGACAGAACCGACAGAGCTGGATTTTGAGGTCAACCCGCAGTTCTTACCGGAAGGATTTCTTCAGCGAGACCTTGTCGTCGGTGAAGGGCGGCACATCATCTTGATGTCGTTGTCAATGGGCCACTTGCTCGTTGGAGCTAAGCACTGGTTCATTTATGCCACATTTAAGGTGGTGAACCTGTCCTTTTACCAGATGATCTCCGTGCATGCATTCGCATGCAATGACGGTTCCTCGAAGCAAGTTCCACTGGCCTTCACCCTGATGTCCTTACGCAGAGCCGACGACTACGTCATGGTGCATGAGAACATCATCCGATATCTGCCCGGGGCTCCAGCAGTTATGTACACCACAATGGATTTTGAGGCAGCGATGTGGCGTGCCTTGCGACAGGTGCTGCCTGATGTCCAGTTGTTCGGCTGCAACTTCCACTGGAAGCAGGCTATATGGAAGCAGATCCAGGTAATTACTTAATATTGCCTATTAACACATTTTCATGATATTTTCACGACAAACTTGTGAACTTTAGCCTTCTGAAAAAAAAACCAAGAGTATATTTTATGTTATTATTTTATTTATTCATCAAAGACATGTGGTACATAATTAGTTTATATCAAATCAAGTACATGAGAGGATAAATGAAAACCAATATATATCAGATATAACAAGATATATAATAATATAGATAACATGAAATAATATGCCATTGATATTAATACTAACTGCTGCTTTTTCTTCCTTTTTTGTTTGCAGGACATCGGTCTGGCTGGCATCTATCGTAGGGACGACTCCATTGACAGATTCCGTTGCAAGCTTCTCTACCTTTCCTCCCCGCTGAACAGATCCCCGCGATGTTCGAAGAAATGTATCAGAAAGTGAGACCTAGCCATCCATACTTTGAGCAGCTGATGGGTTATCTTCGCATCCATACTTCAAGCAGCTGATGGGTTACCTTCGCATCCATACTTCGAGCAGCTGATGGGTTATCTTTGCCGCCAATGGATAGAGAGCAACATCTTCCTCTGTGCCGCCTGGAGTGTGTTTATGAGGGCCGTCAGAACCAACAATGATACCAAAGGATGGCATCAACGACTAAACTACATCGACGACTTAACTACAGAGCCAAACACGCCAACCTCGGATTCTACAAGCTCTGCCATCTACTTCACAAGGGATCGCTCACTCTCCAGGTGGCCCTCGCCCTCCTGCATGGAAATGAACTACGATGCTACCAAAAGACAAAGTACCAGAGACTGAGGATGAGGACATTCGAGCAATGGGAAGAATACATCGATGGAAACCTGACTGCAGACCAGTTGCTGACGGAGGTCGTATGATACACCGCCCCAGTAGGTTAGACTAATTATAAACTGTGTAGGTCGATTTTGGAATAAAATTGTGATTTATTGGTAATTTAAAGTGTTTATTAATTTTATAGATGAATGAACTGTAATATTAAATGATATTATTGTATAAAATTAATCTTTTTGGAACATTGTATTTGTAACTTTCTGGTACATTATTTATTAATATTATTATGTATTAATTGTCTGGTCTGTAATTTGTTGTAATTGTTGTATCTGAGTGTGATGGTTTTAATGAGTAAATGAAACAAGTCTTCATCAAGAAGCATCTAAACAGAAGAGGTCTGACATGAAATTTGAGAGTGCCAATTTTTCGTCAGTCTCAGAGACAGGGCTGTAATACCATGATAGATTGGAGTTATATTACAACCACTTTCTCTACACAAATGGAAAGCCAGGCTCATGAGCAACTAGGAACTATCCAGAAAAGTAAAATTGTCATACTGAGCCATAATCAGACAGCATCTGAACATTAGAGTACCTACATAATTCTCACAAAAAAGAGGGTGTCAATTTTTCATCAGTCTCACTTAGGCCCTCACAGCTTCCAATACAAGAGCCTCTACAACGTTTTGTTACTATTTCCTGAGAGACCAGGTCATGAGCAAAACATTGATGTATAAATCTTCTAATTATCAAATCATAAAATGGTGTATATGATGCATCAAAAATCACATTTTCCATTTTGTCTTTGCGTGTGACATGACAAACTTATACTGCAAAACTTGTCATTCTGAAATACAGAAACATATTATGGCCTTTTTTTCTGCATTCATAAGATGCTCAGCTAACCAGGGCATAATAGCAAATACTAACTGCATTTGCTTGCTTGTATATTAAAGTTTTACTTGAATTTTTTTAATGTAGTGTCCAGCTTGACGCCAAAAAATGATCCCATATGCAATCATTTACCATTAAATATATCAAAAGCTACAAGATGTGGATACTTTTGCTGCTATTCATATCAAAGGGGACATCACTGCCTTTCATATGATCCATAATACATGCATAAATTCTATGCGAAAGCTGAGATATGACCCAAAATACATGTCCATGTCAGGCCAAAACTGTAATTTTACCAACTCTCGACATTGGACCTGATGTAAATAAATTGTTTTTATCCTTAATCTAAATGTTTTTAATCTTGATGTAAAAATAGTTTTTATTCTTGTTGTAAATAAATAGTTTTTATTCTTGATCTAAATAAATAGTTTTTATTCTTTAAATGAGTGTTTTTAATCTTGACTTGATGTAAATAAATTGTTTTTATTATTTACATATCATCAATCGTTTTTAGTCTTTCTGTTATTGTTTTTATTCCATGTGTAAATGAATGCTTTTATTCCTTTCTACAGAATTTTTCTTGGTCTGGTTATATAAAATACAGGCTGCAGCTACCGCACAACATTTCTGCCCTCTGGTGTAAATTTTGCGATTCACAAAATGTTATGATTAATGTCTTCCTTTCTGATAACATCGACCAGAATGAAGAAAAGTGGCTGAGTTGAGAAGCAATAGTATGAAATAGTATTGTCATTAGCAAAAGTAATAGAAGATATAGTGTAGAAAGTATGATAAAAAGGGGAGCGCCGAATTCACTTTGGCGCTCGCCGAACTCTCTTTTTTTGGTGAGCTGTATTTGTGGTGCAATGTACCCAAACTGGTACTTCAAATCCCCCTTCTCTCTGAGCATTCCACACTATGATCTTCATTACCCCATTACCCAATCAGTGATCTTAGAGCTTGACCAGTATCTTTGATAGGCAAAAGATTACGGTTATTCTTACTACTGCTTAACCTGTCATGGAGATGCATAAGGCCTGTGTTGTTTCTGTTTTGTTTTGGCAGGCTCCTCCATTATATGAGCATACCAAGGAATAGAACGTGTTAGTTACAGAGAAGATAAGGTATTTTCATGAGGGGCTGGCGAGTTTGGGAAATTGAAATAGCACTTACATGTAATGGTTGACTCCCAGACGGATGGAATATCGTCTGCCTTGTCCTGCATTGTCAATTCTTTGAATTTGTTTTGGCATGCACTTAAAAGGATGCTTTTAAAACAATTTTGACTTTCTTTCATTCACATTGTTTTAAAATGCATGAAAAAACAACAACACTTCAACCTGGTCTTCATGTCTCATGTCTGGAAAGTGTGTGTCTGTCTCTATCCATGATCAAATGAGTATGTTACCTTTCATTTGCAGTCCTTGTCATACTTACGTGGAATCTCAAGTTTTTTCTATGCTGTTGAACTGTGATGTCAGAGATGACTCTATTCTAGCATTGCAATATATTTCAATTAACTACAAGCTGTGATGTCATTTCAAACTGGGTCAGATTCCCCAGCTTCTAGCCAATGTTGATCCTCCTGAACTGAGCGTCACAGTTTCAACACAGTGTCAGAGTAAGAGTTTTATCAGGGATAGCCCCTACAACTACGTCCTCACAGCTTGATAGCCAATGGGCTGACAGTAAACTTTGCATTACAGTTCAAATATTGATATATTGAAAGAAGCAGTAGGGCCTACATTTGTGATCCCAATGATTTATCACAGCAATCACCAGTCTAATCCTACCAACTGTTATAATCCCCACAGATTTGTTTGATCAATTACAAACTTACTAATTTAAAACTTTAAGCTTTGATAGAACTTGGTATAAACAGAAGGCTTTGACAATTTTTTTAAAACACATGTATTATGTTATGTATATCTAATCTGGCAGCCCATTGGCCCCAGATCTACAAAATTAACTTCAATATGCTGAGAAGAGGCTCAACTAGACCAATATGAATGACTGGAGTGGATTTTGCCTATTTTGAGGTTTTCATGAACAATGGTGATAAACCAACCTTGTTCATTGTGATAAACTCTCAATTCCGATCAGCCAAAACAATTTCTAGTTGAAATTATAGTATATTTTGGTAGAGCACACACTGGGTGTAAAATTCAATAACAATAAAACGTTCCTGGTTATCATGCAGTCTTGGAATTTGAAAATGTAAAATACTGTTCCATTGGACAAAGCATAAATATGACCCATTTTGTCTGTGCTGTGATTATTTGTCTCGGAGGTTCCACATGCTAATGACCATTGAACTGACTCATTTAAAGGTTAATCTTTCCTTTGATGCCAGTAACTTTCACAAATCAACAATTTTGGATGGATTTCTAACCCTACATAAAATTCATATTTTGGCCTTTTTTGCATAGTTTTTTCAATATCCTCCAGCCTCCCAAATTTTCAAAGATTTAAGCAGATATTCAAGTGAGGACTTCAAATAACTCATCAGGAATCCACTTTTAAGTTCTTAAAAGTGCAATTTTAACCATTGAATTAAAATGGGGTAGCTACAATTCAATAGTAGTTTTTGTGTCTTCCTATATTCCATGTTTATGAGAAAGCCAAGAGTGTATAACCCACAGTCGCTCGATTAGTAAAGTTTGTTCATATTTACCCAAAGAATTATGATGCAAATTGATGGGGTAGCTGAAGGACAATTAAAAAATCCAAAGTAAAATATCAAAATCCTGATTAATTTTGTTTCTTATACATTCAGTTCCTTTCAAATGCGAAATCAAAGAAAGGGCAGACAGGTCATTTTAGTCTGTGTTTCCCAAATCTGTAGGATTTGACATTTGTTTCTCCTTGAAGTGCACTGGTGAAAACAGAAAAGAAATTCAAACAAATGCCAGACAATTTTTGCTCTCCAGTTCTTCTCTTCTAGTTGTCCTGTCAACATAGGCAAAAGGTCTTCCAAACCAATTTGGCTAACAAAAATAGAATTATAAATGTATTGCTGGCTACTTACGCGATTTTGTTGTCAGTGGGTAGCACGATGCTGTTTATATGTATTCAAAATTGCATGGACTTTATATTATATGACCTATGGAATTTAAAAGAATTTGTAATATGATGTGAGTAATTTGTTTTTACCTTATCGATTATCAGCTGATAATTATTTGTGTATCTGATAGATTGGCCAGCCGATTGTGATCAATTGATTTGTTCTCTGGGTAATTGCCACCAGGGGCTTTATGTCCTGCGTTTAGGGGGGGTTGGAGTCTTTTTGAAATGAATAATTGCATGCTCAGTTTTGGTAAAATAGATAAATTCTTTCTGGAGTGTCTTAAATAAATAACTTCAGGCGGACGTATTTCTCAATAAGGTGTTGTTTGATTTAGGCATGAATATTCGGGGACTTAGTTCACTTGAAATAAATAATTACTGGCACCGTAACAAAGAAATAAATAATTTCACTTCGAGGGAAATCCAAGCCCCCCTGATAATTAAAGTCCCTTATGCATTTGGTAGGTTAATTAGAACAGGAGGAGGACGAGACAATGGGACAAAGGATGTTTGAAACAGCCGTCCCACGGAGGCCCAACTGACACAGCAAGAGTTGGATTCAAACCCTGGACCCAGCGATTGGCAATCTACCACGCCACCATCAGACCGACCCTCCCCTTCAGTCAAACCTGCAGATATGCATGTCCCATAAGAGCGGAAGTGACTTAAAGTGTCCGGACTATACTGAGAGGTCTAAAGAAACAGCCAAAATGGGGCGATTGCATGCAACAAGAAGTGATCTATGGTCACTTGATCAGCCAGACTTTGCTTCCTAAATGAAAAATCCTGTTACCTACCATATTGTACAGCAGGGGCTCTCTTGAGCCTTTTATTAAAGAAGAAGCCTTTCACAGTTTGTTGGATAATATTTACTTGAATTCTGCCATCACAGTCCATAAAGCAGTGTCTATTATGAGGAAGATCAATAAAAATTTCCAAAAATACTCTCTTATGGCAAGTCTACTGGACTTGTGTCACAGCACCATCATTTTTGGGGTGACTTAAGCCTGAAATATGCAAGATGTGATTCAAGACTTTTAGAGTCTCAATATCTCTTTTCTTTCATGCTTTGCTACTTTATTAGAGCTTTTTTTCTTTAGGCTTTGAAACTTATAAATAAATCATTTGAATCTGAAAAATGACTTAGGTCGTCTGAAGTAGATAGTCACAGTTTTAAATTGATGAATCTGCTTAATACAGTTAAACCTGCAAAATTGTTTAGTGTGGAAGGATAGTATCACAGTTGGACCATTCTATTGCATGTTGAATTGTGATAGTTGTAATACTGTAACATTAAACTGTTTGAGTGTTTGCTTGTTTAACAATGTTTTTCAGTTGGTCAAGTTTACTAGGCAGCTGGGTAGCCAAGTGGCATAGGTGCCAACCTGCTCCGCTGAAGGTCTTTGCCTGCATGGGTTTGAACCCTGGGTGGGGAACCCAAAAGTTTCAGTGTACCTTCATGAACAAAATCCCAGCTGGATGCCGTTTGGATGAGACGTTGAAATGGCGACCCTTTGTATCAGTGTGTGTGCTGGGCAAGTAAAAGATCCCTCACATGTGTAACATGTTGAGGACTCCTGCTTTCTCTCCCATCTCTTCAATCAACCCTCGTGAGTCCCAAGAACTGGGCTTAGAGCGCTGCACTTGCCATCTATCTATCTATAAATGTCCATCTGAGGTCGAAATTTTGGATGATTTATGCTCATAATCACTATAGGAAAATACACTCTAATGAGCTATTACTTTTTGTTTGCTCTTGAAAATTGCAGATATCTGCAGAATGAAGATTAAGCAAAATATTCCACCGATGTTTCGAAGAGACAATTGGGATGATGTTTTTGGAAGAATAAAGTATGCATGCATACATTCATTGGCACCTGCCATGCATTTGTTATCTACTTCCTTGTAGGGTTAAAGATTAATGCATGCACATTGATCAAGGATCTTTTGGATGAAACCAACCAAAATTTGCAAAATGGAAGACCAATAGATACATCCAGAGAGATACGTTTTTCCAGGAATTCATGTTATCTGCTTTTTTCAGAATCGGAATCAGAGTATCTTTATCGTTCCAGTTTACAGTAGTATTATTATGGTATATGATATAAAATTAAATTATCAAAAAGCAAATTGAATAGCATCAGGAACTGGAGGCCAAATTGGGAAAATACTAATTACGTTGTAAAGTGACCCCGAAGAAAAAAAAAAGAACAGAGGGAGTGTCTGCACATGCAGGCATATAAACAGTGGGTTTATAATGATATCATTTTCTGAAAACCTTCAATTGTAAATTTTTGATAATTAATTCATTGATCGATAAGGAAGAAATTGAGGGTAGCCTATTATTAAGAAAATGATACTCTATTGCAAATAGAACAATCTTGAAGTACACATGATGGAATGTATTAAGCTTGAAGCCAACTAGACCATGAGAATATATTTGTTGCATGGAATTTATAAGAAATAGCTTGTATGGCAAATTCATGTTTTATTCTTGGTAATGTAAATAGATTTGATTCTCAAAGAAGATAATAATGAGAAGCTGATCTTTAAAAGAAAACCTGAGAGTGAAAGTAATCACGCAACATCCTGTTTTTCAGCCTGAAGCTAAATTTTACTGATATTATAGATGAAAATTGTATGATATATATCAAATTAATTTTGACCATACATCATTTATGCATAATTAATGATTTTTGAAAATTTGTTCCCTATAGAAAACAACTATGCCGTGTCTGGTCCTATAATTAATCATCTTTATTTCCAGTCTCATAAAATAAAATCGTTGTACCATACAATTAGGTTGGAGGTAATGGCACACCACTTCGTATTGTTGCTTTTAGATTTTCTTGTGAGCAAAGCACACAAATCACAGGACAAAAAAAAAACTCCTCCTTAAAAGCATTTTCATTCATAATTATGAGAAGAATATGAAGCACATGCCATTGAGTTAGGTGATATCAAAAGTGAATGGCTCAATGTAAAAACTGGAACTCCACAAGGCCTGCTAATGCGTGGCTTTTGTTTGACATTCTTCTAATGGTTTTTCGATACAGATTAAATGTGATATGTGCAATTATGCCTGTGGTTACATTCTCACAATCAAGTTTCACATTGTTCTGAAGTGAAAGACATGATTGAAAAAACCTCTGCAACACCAATAAGAAGTTAATTAAATTAAGCAAATTCAGCTGAATTGCATTGAAAAAGCCTCAAGATAGAATAACCTCGAAATTGAATTCCAAATGAGAATAACACCAAGATTAAGCACTCAAATTATATGAAGAGTAAGTTTTTATTCATTTCAGTTTCTTTTTAGTCTGGTGAGGGAAGGAAATTACCTGACCCGGGATTTCTGTCTGTCTGTCTGTCTGTCTGTCGGACTTTAGTTTAGCTGTAGCATGTGGGTTTTCAAGTTGCATGTGAAAACGCTTTTAAGAATGAGTTTGAATGTTCAGAAAATGTGTAAATTTGAAAGGGATGTATACTTGTACAGCTGCATAGACAACAATATGTGAGTATTATTTGGTGTAGAATCTGTCTTTCTGTCTGCACATAAAAGAGTTGAGTACAGGAGCAGACTCTGAAGTTGGGCATGCTAAAGATTATCATTTTGCCCCAAGGCATGATTACTGTGAACCTCTTATGCACGTCACAGACTCTTGACACCTTTTCTACTGAGCATGTGGCCTCCTTTTGCTATTGTCATGTTGTTCTAACATAAAACAGCTGCTGCTTCAGGCAGTAAGCCCTTTACCAAAGACAATGGCATATCAGTCAGAAAAATATATTATATGTGGTTTTAATCTCGTATAACAGGCATTGCCAGAACCTATATACAACACTATAAGTAAATTGCGTATGATCATAATCAAATGAAACTAGTGGACGTAACCGCGAGCGGTAACAAAACTTCACCTACTGTGGTACCAGTAACTCGTACAGACACAAGTAGATGAGCAAGTAAAAGGTACACGGAAAAGTACACAGGAATCATACATAATTATGTAACATGCATACAGACAAGAATACAAGAATGTTTCCTGTACATTGAGTACATGCAAGTATGCACAGAAAAACGAGTACATAAACCAGTACATGAACCAGTGCATGAACCACACATGAACCAGTACATGAACCAATACATGAACCAGTACATGAACAAGTACATGAACCAGTGCATCCACCAGTACATCCACCAGTACATCTTCTGCTCTTTCTGAGAACATTGATTTTTCAGGGTCATGTAATCTCTTTGACCATCAGAAATACATGAAATTTTCAGGGTCCGGCGATCTTTTAAATCGTCATAGCTACGACAAAATGTTCAGAAGATGAAAGCTAGAGGAGAATTTGGCCTTTTCAATTATGTTTACAGATTCTCTGTATCTTAATTAGAACCGGAGTTATCGCAGATTGAAATTATGCTACAATTCAGGAATATGAACTTTAGAAATACCTGAAAAACTGTACTTTTTAACTTAAAATCACTGTTTAACCAAAACGGTTCAATGAAAACATACGTAATTTGCCAGGATTATGTAAACAGATGTTACAAAGAGGTCCAGGCAGGTTGATCAAAAAAGGATGATTCCTTCCATGTCGAAATAATAATATATTGTGAAAATTCGACAAAAAACATGAAATTTTCAGGGTCCGGCGATCTTTTTAACCGTCGGAGCTACGACAAAATGTTCAGAAAATGAAAACTGGAGGAGAATTTGGCCTTTCCGAATCTGTTTTCAGATTCTCTCTATCTTAATTAGGATTGGAGCTATGACCGTTTGAAATTATGGTATCTTTGAGAAATGTGAAAAAAAATCATAAATTTTTCCCGCGTTTTTTGACCCTTTGACCTTTACTGTGCAACATAGGTCAATCCGAGGACCTTGTAAATTTACAAGAAGCCTCTAGAGTATTGTAGCAAGTGTGTCTACCATTTTTGTAACAATATCTAGATTGCTTCTTTGTTAAAAAATATGAAATGTCAAAAATGTAAAATTTTTTGACATGTTTGACCTTGAGTTTGACCTTGAAAAACATTTTCTAGGTCAAAATAAATATGATTTTCATAATGGCATTGTATGAAAAAGGGGGGGTCAGCCATGCATTGTAACCCTGTACAATCAATATTTCCTTGTCAAAAACGCGGAAATGTGTCATTTTTTAACCTTTGTCGGTTAGCAATATTAAAAAAATTTTCATAAATCCGGCGAAGGAGGTACTAAAAATATGATTAAATATTAGGAATAAACAGGCCAATGTTCATCTGTCACCTGTGAATCACGCTGATATCTTAAAAATAACATGGTAAAAAAAATTGTTGAAAATGGCAACTTTTCAAACTTATTCGGGTCGAGTGACCTTGAAAAATGAGGTCAAGGTCAAATTTAAAGGTCAGTATGGGTTTATTAGGTGTATGTTTGGGGGGGTTTACTATGACATGTTATGAGCTAACATCAATATTTCAAGGTAAAATTCTCGAGGTCACCGGTTTTGGTGACGCGGTATGACTTTAAAGTTACGTAACTCAAGAACCGGTACTGCCGATGAAAAATAAAGGGTCGGGCAGATGTCCCGTGACTTTGAGCACGTTTTGGCACCATCGGTATGACTCTACGACTTACGGATTCTGAGATCCCGCGATAGACCTCAAACCATAAAAATGGACTTTGTACAATGTGACCTTGACCTACTTTCATGAAAGTAGGTCAAACTGATAAGAAAGTGTCTGGGACCTTTCCATGTGCAGGAAAATGAAAACCGGTAATAACCGGATGAGGTACATGCATTTCAAATATTGCAAAATCCGACTTTAAAAGGCTCTGTGACCTTGAAAAATAGGTCAAGGTCAAATATCAAAAAAACGCGTTCTTAGATTATTGTAAGCTATGTACATGAATTTTTTGAAAACTCTCCGATGAGTTTGAATAAATAATAAATAATAAATACTACCGATTACAAGAAACTTCACCTATGTGTAGGTGAAGTTTAATTAGTCTAGCGATTTCCCATAACAGTCTATAGATATTCAAATTCCAATTAGCCAATACTTTTATGGTCCAGCAGCCAAGGGCCCACACTGAATAATTTTATGTGCAAGCAAAATGTTATCTCATTTAATAGAGATGGTCTTGTTGCTTCATATTCCACCTGCCTTCATCCACCATGACCCTTCCAAAAACTAATTATTGCAATCATAGCTAATATACGAGGGGTTTTCCCAAAGTTCTGTCCAACTAGTCATAACTTTTGTATGATTTGATGCAGAAACATCATATTTAGGCAAGACAATATTGATGTAATTTGGAAGTTATTCCCAAAAATTCAGATCACAGAAATAAAAATAAATGCTTAATCTGTTGCAATGGAAACTAGAAGTCATGAAATGCGGCCCAGATTTTGTTGTGCTCTTTAAATTAATTTAAAAGTGGTTGCATTATCTGTGTCTTGACTTATTGAATTGAAGTATATTCACAATTTTTTTCATTAAATACAATCAGTTATTGTTACATAATTAATAACAATGGAAATTGGTGTTATTCTCATATTTAACTTACTTTACCATCGCTCATGCTGTTACTCAGTTTTTTATGGGATACTTTTTTTTTGTAAGGATGGCATTATATATACCCACTGTCTTTCTTTAATTTAGTTGGATAAATACTAGCAGAGAGAGTAAGAACCTTCTTCATCATACATACAAGGAAGACAGCATGAATGATGGAACCAAATGAAGGTTGTAAAAGGGTGAAAGCACAGTAAGCGCCTCAATATTTGGCACCTATGACCTAATAATTATTTTCATCAGAAATGCAAGTGAAGTACATCACTTTAAACCTAATAATGTGTATAATACAGAATTATGTTTGTCTAATAAATCAAGACAGGTATTTGCTGGGCTGCTATGCACTACATTATGAAAGTCCCTTGAAAATCTAGGTTTTTTTACTGAAACGGACCATTGGCTTTTCGTCAGTTTTCGCAGATGTGATATGGACAGTTTGCATGAACTGTGACCAATTAAATTTTTGAGCCTTGTCAGCATTCACTAAAATAATCCAAATTTGTCACTAAACATG
Organism: Platynereis dumerilii; assembly: GCA_026936325.1. Classification (NCBI taxonomy): domain Eukaryota; kingdom Metazoa; phylum Annelida; class Polychaeta; order Phyllodocida; family Nereididae; genus Platynereis; species Platynereis dumerilii. The sequence continues at coordinate 8,715,796 of JAPTHN010000001.1, read as the reverse complement.
GTATCCCTGCTTTATCCGTGACATACCAGACCTCCAAACATCAGTCCCCAGACTAATTTGAACATTTTTGTGGACGTAATGGACGGACATTTACACTTTTTAGCCTGGTGTCCAGTGTATAAGTTAAATTCATTGTGTTTTTAAATTTTTCAGTTGCATACATAGGTAAAGAGAGATAGACATGCATTTCCATCTCAGTTGACATGTTATCTGGTCTTTAATTAATTTAGATAACCAAAAAATTAGTTGTGGACGTAATGGACGGACATCCATTTTAGCCATTAAAGCTTCTTGCATCTCACAATCATCAGTGTCCATTGGAAATTTTTTGCTTAAATTCATTAAACCAATATCATATCTAGGCAAAAGGACCAAATTCGGCTAATTATTACATAAAAATACCCTCCAGCCAGCCTTTTGAGCCCCTGACTGTAAATTTGCAAAAAATATGGTTACAAGCCGACCTTTTCTTTGGACGTCATGGCTGTCATAATCATCATATTGAAAAGTCAGCCAATGGTCCAAACAGAAGGCCAGGGAGGTACAGTAAACAGATAATGTCACCGGCAGAATGTGAACTAATTATTAGGCTACAGCATTGCTGCAAAAGATGGTGCTTCAGAAAAAGGGCCGCTGGTTACATGCTAAAATTAACAAATTATACCCACTTTAAAGGTCTGCCCAGAGCATGGTTTTAATTGTATGCTCATGAAAAATGCCTAAATTTCTCATATTTACTTGTTGATCAAGCTTAAATACTGCGCTGTTTCTTCTTTATGTCAGAAATTGGTTTATAGGACCCTAAATTTACTTTTAACTGATCAAAACGCAATTGAGGCCTTTACTGTGCTTTCACCCAAAAACGTTTTCTGAATGAAGAGAACACACATTGGAAAACCCCAAGAAAAGAATACTGCACGATGTCAAAACTGACATAAACATACAGACTGGGGTATTTAGACATGGTTAAAAAGTATGAGAAAAGGTATTCAGTTCCCCAGTCATTAGTGTGTGAAGTTGTGAAATGGCTATGAATGTTTTGAATCTATTCTGTGCTATATCTCCTGTAATAATTGCACATTTTGACGAGGTAAATCAAGGATGTGTTTGTTAGCTAGCTCTCAGGCGCATTTCATGACTTTTGGTTTCCATAGCAACAAGTCAACGGTTTATTTTTTCTTCTATGATCTGATTTTTTGAGGATCATTTGAAAATTACCTCAATATCAACTGACCCAAATGTCACCTTTCTGTATCAAATCTGGCATAACTTATGACGGGTTGGACTGAACTTATAAATGGAAAATCCATCGTAAAGTACATAACTATATAGTCTGCGAAACATGAACAGTGATCTAAATATAAGGACTATGAGGCACTGATTTTTAAGGGATATATATGTGTATTTATCCCATGTCTTGGCACATTTTTTCCCTGATACAGTGTTTTTCCCTGGTAAATACCAAATCAGAGAGGGAAATATGTGAGCATTGAGAGGGACAAATACCAATACACCCAATCAGAGCTCTTCAATAAATCAGCTAACAGGGATATACTAATTTATTCATTAGATGGCAGGGATATATTGAAACGGTCAAATCAGAAAACAGCATTGCCTCATTTGCATACCAGAATCAACAAAGAGACGTTGTATATGACCCTCTGTATACCATGCTTATTAGCACAACAAGCCAGCATCTTTTTAGATTGTTATGACTTAAGGTAATTAAGTACAGTGGTCCCTGCGTTATAAGACCGCCCCTTCTGCAGCAGTCAGCCGGTCTCTCGTGAGGGTACGGTCTTTCGTCGGGGTATAGATGCTTCGGCGAACAAGTCGCCGAACATAAAAGCTTTAATAAATAGCGAGTTTATACTTGAATTTAAATGATCTTACCAATCGCTTTAATACTATGTAAATTAATTTATAAAAACGGTATCCACACCAACCACAATAAAAACAATCGATCATTCAATTGACTAAAATAATTGCATTTTTCATGGGACCAGAAAGATCAATCTATCCACTTTACATCAGTTGAAGAGGTGATTACGGCAAATTCAACAAGTATGGGTTTCTGCAAAAGGATAGAAAAACGTAGCAAACAATATATTTCATTTGATTGGTGGATACTGAGCAAACCAGCCAGAGAAACACATACTAAATGAATCTGCTGTAACTCAAAGCCTCATATAATTGAATTGATGCAGTTGGATGATAATTGACTCATGCATGCTCAATTGAAACAATCTATTGAAGTGACAGCAATCAAAGTGACAGCAATCAAATGAAATTCAAGCAATCAATTGAAGTAATATCAATCAACTGATGCAACATCGATCAATTGAATCAGCACCAATTAATAAGCATCTTAAGTAACAGCAATCAATTGAATCAACACCAATAGAATGAAGTAACAACAATCTATTGAAGCACTAGTTACACATTCTTTGCAAGACAACTTGAATTGCGAGACTGAAGAGCAATTGACTGAATTGAAATCAATTTTGGAGTGCCATGAATGAATTATTGCCAAAAAACGTCGTGGCTTCATTGATGCATTTTGGTAGTTTCTGGTCTTTTTTTGGTCGCATATGACTATAAAATTGACCAATTCTGGTCATTTTACTGGTCGTTGGTCGCGTTAGACAGGTTGGTCGCCTATTGGGGTGGTATTTATAAAGAAAAACGTCAATGCAGAGGTGCTATGGTCGCATATGGGGGTGTGGTCGTTTATTAGGAGGTCGTTCATGGCAGGGACCACTGTACTGCCAATTAAGATTATTGAGTTTTGTTGTGACAACTGCATTCACATTAAGTGAGCACTTTAAAATGTATTACACTGTTATAAAATAAAAAGTATTAAAAAAAAAAAGACATGGGATAAAAGGTTACATCATGGGTGGGGGCAGTATATCCCAGTATAGTCCGCCTTCACCCAGTATATCCCTCGACCCTTCTGGTCTCGGGATATACTGAGTCTCGGGTGACTATACTAGGGATATACTGCTGCCACCCATGATATAACCTCATAATAGACATTGCAAAAACGGCATCATGCCACTGCTTCGGCACTGAGAGAAATCCAATTCTTAGAGACCCTGTGACACCATGCATTACCAGTTCGGATATTTGACATGAACCTCTCACTGCAGTAACAAGCATGACTCAGGTCATTAACAGAGAATGCCCTTTATCATGGTATAAAGATCACAGAAAGGAAGGTCCATGACATTGCAGACATATCCTGATCTGTCTGAAGGAAGGTCAAATAGAACTTCTGAAGCATCACAGCTACATGTATAGTCTTTGATCTACACAGTTACGAACATAAAAAGAAACATTCAGATTTCTTTTATTCAGAGAATCGAATTGCTGTATATAATTCTTATCAATTATCAGGTTGTTGCACAAAAATTGTGTCAGGAAATGTACAATAACGATCTGAATAACTGAATTGTAGACAGCTGAAGCAGCGGCCACAAAATCATCTGCAATTTCCAGCATTATGCTTAACACTGTTATATGCCAAACAAGCTCAGCTCATTAGTATTCTTGTTTTATTTCTTGTGTCTCTGACTGGAGTTGTATAATACTAATGAGCAAATAAATGATTGAAATTGAATTGAAGCTCTACAGATCATATCTAGAGCTTTGAGGAATATAGAATTTGATATATCAATACACATAAAGCGATTTATTCACAAAAAACACTAACCAAATAAACTAAAGAGCCAACTGCAAACAAAAAATATTATGCACTGACATTCCTCTAATGAGGAAAGTTTATAAACAAAACTGTCAGCAATGTGCATAATAAACAATAGGGAAAAACTGTCTCAATGAGAATGCATAATACTGATAATACACTGGTCGCAATAAAACAATAAATTGTACAGCAGACATGGAAAAAGGCGGTGTAACATATGATGAGAATGAATCCTTACAGTAGAACTGCATGGCTCATCTGTAAATATCACAAACCCAGATTTGCGAAATCTGATTCATGCAGTAAACAACAGCATACATGTGTATTCTCTATGACCCTGTGACCTGATAAAGAGCCGAGTTATTTGTATAAGGTGGAAAAAACATTAAGGGTGAAACCACAAGATTTTCAAGGGCAGCTTATAACACCATGAATGATTCAAATTATAGGGTCAGTTTTTATTCATTTCAGTTTCTTTCCATAGTCTGGCAGGGAGGAAATTACTTGATTGAGTATTTTAGGCTCCCTTTTCTTCAGCTGCAGCATCTGGAATTTTAAGTCGCACATGAAAACGCTTTCAAGAATGGGTTTGAATATTTAGAAAAAGTGTAAATTCAAATGAATTTACACTTGTACAGCTGCTTAGAAAACAATATACATATTATTTGTTGGAAAAGGTTTCCTTCTGTCAGCACATAAAAGAGTTGAATACAGGATCTGACTCTGAAGTTGCGCATGCTAAGGATTATCATTTGCCCCAGGGCATGATTACTGTGAGCCTGTTATGCATGTCACAGACTCTTGACACCTTTTCTCCTGAGCATGTGGCCTCCTTTTGCTATTGTCATGTTGTCCTGACATAAAACAGCTTCTTAAGACAGTAAGCCTTTTACCAAACACAATGGCAGTAAGAAAGATTATAGATACAGTTTTAATCTAGAATATGAACACACATTGCCACACCCTACGACAGTATCAGAGAAATAAGAAAATTGCAACATAAAAATCACTTAAAATTGGTCTAGTGATTCCCACAGCAGTCCACAGATATATTAAGATTCAATTAGCCAACACTATTGCCAAGGAACCAAGGGGCAAAGGAATATGTTTTGATTACATGGAATAATTTTTATGTACAAACAAATTTGATCTCATTTAATGGATATGGTCTTGTTGCTTCTTATTCCACTGGTCTTCATCCATCATTGCCCTTCCAAAAAAGCTATAACAATCATAGATAATTTATGCCTTTTTTCTGATCAAAGTAAGCCCATATCAGTTGTAAAGAAGCTCGTCAACCAATTTACATTTTATGGGTTTGAAGCCCAATAAAGGCACGGACAAAACTGTCTGGATCGTCCATGTCTCTTTGCTTCACAAAACCTGAGTGTTAATGAATACTTGGTTTTAAGCAATGAGGGCAATTGAAGAGTGTCTTGGTATTTTTGCTCTGAATAATTATGGTTTTCTGAATAGTACAGTATAATGTGATGAACCTGAGTCCACGTGTTTTTGGTATGGATAGAGAAACATTGCACCAAGTGGCATAATGCCATTTCTTCAACACTGAGGGAAACCGCAGTTAGAGAGAACCAGTGACATTATGCGTTACTGATTCTGGGATTCAACATAAACCTCACTGAAGCCAGAAGCATGACTTAGGTAATTAGTGGACTGCCCTTTGGCATGGTACACTGTAAAATCGGACTCGCTGATTCAGCTCAATTGATTGAGTGAGATGGTTGCACAAGTTGATTGAGCTAACATAGATTAATGTTTTAAGCTGAGATAACTCAAAATACTGAGCTGAGATAGCTGAAAATACTAAGCTATGTTGACTAAGGTATTCAAGCTGAGAAAGCTCAAAACAATGAGCTGTGTTGACTTACAGCTCAAAATATTGAGTTTTGTTGACTTATTGATCCAAGCTGACACAACTCAAAATTTTGAGCTGTGTTGACTTATTTTTAGTTGTTTTTGATTTATATTTGTGTGACCTGTCTTATAAAGTTTTTTATGAACATGGGCTGTAATCCCAAAATATTGTTTGATCTCTCAAGGGGATCCACCTGATCCAGTATGCTTCATTTTAGCACACCATGGACAGGCCCAAGATGCATTCAACAAAGACCATTGCATCACAAGGAGATTTAAAAATTAATTTCTTGTGAATAAATCCCAATGGCCTGTGGCTCATCTCAGTTGGTATACAGTGCTAGAAGCCTATATTTGAACACACTCTGACTTCGAAATGTTGGTTGACGTGTGAAAGCATGCGTCTAATTACTCCCACAAATTAATTTAAGAGAGATAAAAATAAAAAGGTAACCAGCGAAAGTGGTGTGCTACTCATTTTTTCTCTAGGATAGTGTAATATAAATGTTCTTTTTTCTTGTAAGTAAATAATTATTTATAAATGCAGTGTTATGAGAAGTGCTTGTTATAGATGGCGCTATATGTGGCATGACTGAGATGTCAAGCTATCTGCAACAACTGAAGCTTTCATGTTTTCACAGCTTAATGTTATGATTCGTTTGGACAACTTACAGCATGGAGCTATCATACCTTGACAACTTATAGGATTGAGCTATCATAGCTTGAAAATTATTAACATTCTCAGTCAGCTCAAATTATTGCTTCAACTCAGTTTTCGAATTTTACAGTGTACCAAGATCACAGAGAGGAATGTACATGACATTACAGACACAATCTGATTTATTAGGAGGAAGGTCAATTAGAACTTCTGAAGTATTACAGGCATACTATATTTGATCTACATAGTATTTTCATGGTAATGAACTGAAAAGAAACTCTCAGATGCTTTTTTATCGTCTCAAGAATCAAATTGTGTCTATTAACAGATTGTGACATAATTACCTTAAAGGCACACACTCGTCCAAATCCAACTTTTAATAGATTTATTTTGCCATGAAAGAATCAGGTGTTGCTGATACATCTATAGAAAGATAGATAGATAGATAGATAGATAGATAGATAGATAGATAGATAGATAGATAGATAGATAGATAGATAGATAGATAGATAGATGTGAGCAGAGTTCTAGGCTGCACTCAATCGAGATTGATTGTGTTCTGCAGAGGATGAAGTTGTTTTTTATTTTCATAAGATGATTGAAATCTCAGTCAGAAATTTGCGGTCTGAGATGTCAGTTTTGGTCCAAGTCAGTTGCTGCTCATATGAACATTGAGACACTCAACACATCATTTTGGATGCAGCAGTGAAAGATAAAAATGAAGATCAAAATCATCACAGCTTTACTTGTGTGAAGGTGTCATTTCTGAAATATTTCACAGCTATGCCTATCAGTTCCAAAGCTCATGATAAATAACATGCATTTGTTTATTTAAAACCCAGTCTCATGTCACTGAAGCACTTGCTTACCAAGAGATTTCGCTTTCGAAAACTGAATGTTAGTTTTTCATGGTTTTATTTTGGAATGAATTTGAAAGCATCACCAAAGTCTTTCTATAAATATAATGCTTGAAGCTCTTAACTGATAAAAAAAAATCCATGACTGTGGCCCTTTAAGGAAAAAAATGACTTCAGTGAAGTCGACGATAGCGTGTATACGCACAACAGTTAAGTATTAGAATTGTAAATTGCTGAAGCATTGGCCACAAAATCATCCACAAATTTCATCCGCAAATTCCAGGGGTATTATTTCTTTGATACTATTATAATATAAGAACTTGTATCTACAGGCTCTGTCAGATCATAATATTCTATAGTATAGAACATTTGGAAAATTTACTCGTACCATCTCACAGAACCGTTATAATCAATAAACATGCATTTTGGAAATAATATTTTTTGATTTACATTTAAAAAAAATTAGCAATATAGATAAGACAGACTGAAATACAGCAAACATTGAAGGAGGAATGTTTATAAACAGAACATGCCGACAAAATGTGCACAATAAACAAAAGCAGTCTCTATAAGAATACACAACACTAACAATACACTAGTCACAACAAAATAATAAATTGCTAGTGCAGAAGACATAGAAAAAGGCGGTGTATTATATGATGAGAATGAATCCTTACAGCAAATCTGGGTTGCTCATCTGTAAATAACTCTGAACCCAAATTCGCGAAACCCGATTCATGTGGTAAACAACGGCATATCTGTGTATTTTCTGTGCCCTAGTGACCTGATTTTTAAAAGAGCCATGATGATGCTACCAGCAGAATGTTATACTACATTGAAAAAAGGTTTAAAAAAGTGTGCAATCATTAGATAATCAAGGGGGACTTGGAATTTACCTCGGGCGCGAGGGGGAGGGGGGATTATTCATTTCACAGTAACGGAAGTAATTGTTAATTTCGGGTGCATGAAGTTCCACTACAATCCTTTCTATAAAGAAATACCTCCCCCCCCCCCAAAGAATATTCATTTCAAGACTGCATGATGTACATGTCTTACGAAGAAGAATCGATTATTCAATTATTTTGGGTAAAAATATCTTCCGCAATCAAACCTGTCTGATTTTATTCTCTTCCTAATTACAGACTATGATTTGATTTGTATCTTAACGGCAGATCAGTACCTAAATGAGTTATATTTTGGAATATATGCCATGCATCGACTCCCATTATTACAGATCTCGTATAAGTGTGCCATGTTCCATGTGAATATATGCACAGATGATGTCAGTATTGCAATACTGACATCACTATTGGCACTCCAAGCTTGAGTGTTGATTCCAACTGCTACCAACAAGTCAGGCTTATCGGCTGTCTAAGTGTGAATAACAATTGATTAATCTGCATTCATTGGTATGGTTGTTTGATTCAGTTGGAGCAGGTGAAACTGATATGTTTGAGCCACTTGCTTGATCCATCATGTACATTCATGGTGTCCTGTTGTGAAATTTCTCCTCGAGGGCAGCACCTTGTGGCTTTTCAGCCTTTTAGATAAGATCTGTGCCGAAGAAACTGTTCAGAATTGATGACTGGAATGGGAATGATGAGGTGATTTTTTGAAAGTGAACGCGGCGGCGTTTCATGGGCATACTAGAGGACGAGAAATGGGAGGGGGGGGGGGGGGTAGTTGCTCCCCAAAAGTTTGGGAAAAGGCCAGACAAGGAGGGTAAGAATTCGATCATTAAATAAACATTATTATCAGTGATAAGGATGCTCCCAAGCAAAACTCCCCCCCTTAAGTCTTAAATTCTGGATGGTTCCTGAGTATATTATTTTTGCCAAGACAGAGCAGCACATGATAACCTCTCAGACCAACAAATGAATGTGAGCAGAGTCCGCGAAAAGTGCCGGTTTGCCGGTCAAAACCGGTAAAATTAGCGTGTGTCCGGCAGAAATATAGTGGTTACCTGCCCAAATGTCCGATGGTTGAACAGGAGAGTCAATGACTTGATACAGCATGCAGCCAATGCAATCAGCACATGTCTTTGAAATCTCCAGTGCAATTAACAAACATCAGTGAGTCACAATGACTCAAATTGGACTCAGAAGTGTCAAATGGATTGCAATCAGCCTTTAACAAGTGTCACCAGCACACCAAATTGCAATTAGCAATTGATCTGTATTGAGCTCTGGTTCCATGGTTTCCACAAATGATGTGAGCCCTGCAAGGCTGCAATAATTAGCCATTATTGGCATGGGTCCTGGCAGGTTTTCAAGTAATAAGCAATGGATTACACCACAAATTATACAACTGGGAATAAATTTTAATTAACAAGGGACAAAAGATTAGGGAAACAGGCATCTCTGTCTTTTCTAAGTAATTTATCAATGTTTGTTTTGGGACTTTATATTTTGGCTTGGAAAAAATGTATTTAATTTCAAATTAGACCTATTTGGTATTGAAAAATAGCAACAAAATTATGTTCAATGCAAGATGGTAGGTCTAAACTTACCAGTGGGTCCAAAGGCTTTTTAAGAAAGTGATTAAAATGCAGATTGGAGTAACTTAATATTTTTGATGCTGTAGAAGCCCGCTTGGAATTATTGGAATTGGAATTTCGGGCAGGTAAGATTTCATTCGGGCAGGTAAAATTCAGAATCTACCTGCCCGAATTTCCTGTGTGTCAAAAGTACTTTTCGCGGACTCTGAATGTGAGTGTGAATGAATTTGTTTTGTTGTAAAAGTGATAAAACTGATAGCAGTTATACACAAAATCCTTGCATTACATATAGCTGGATATTGTAACTTTTGGATTTATTCAAAACATCAAACTGAATAATCAATGTTGAGCAACAATCTAACAGCTTATGTATGAATTTGTAATGGTGTGATCAGTATGGTTTCCAAGTGACACAGCTGAAACTGCGAATATACCAACTGTGAAATCATTATGCTGATACTGACATCACAAGAGCACTGTGGCAGTTGAAAAGAACATGGCACACTAATACGAAATCTGTAATAACAATCTTTTGGAGTTCATTAACTTCATGCAATATGGTGCCATTCAAGAAAACTATGGCAGTAATGTCGTAAGACATTCTCTGGTCTCTAAATCACTAAAAACATTTCTTCCGTTCAAACCACAAAAGTGTGTCTATATTAGAAGTAAGCAGGCATCATGCTGGTTGCCTGGAACCAAAAGAAAAAAACACTTATCACTACATGCTTTTTATCGTTTTCATAGGTACGTGTTTTTGAAGTTTGCAATTTGCTTCATTCCAAAACTGTTATGTCAGAGATTTAGTTGAATAATTTTGTTTATTACAAGCCCAGATTTAGAGGAAACTGACCAAATGCATTGACACCTTGGACAAAAAATATTACATGCCTGTTTCATTGACCTTTATTTTTTGTTAGAAATTACACATACATGAGTGCAAGAAATAACACATACACGAATTGCCCACTAGGCCGTACCAAATTTTGACAAAGTTAACCGATTGGAGCCGAACCTTCCCGAAAGTTGTGAATGGAGTCCAGAAGACTTCCTGTGAAATTTCAGGCCAATTGAAGATGTCCTTACGCCGGTTCACCCCCTACTTTTGATTTTACCTCAAAAAGTGGCGATTTTTGGGGATTTTCGGGCTGTATCTCAAAAACCGTTCCACCTAGAGAGCTGCAAATACACTCAAAATGTGTAGAATGGTCATATTTGGTATGGTCCTCACATACCTTGACCTTCTAGGGTTAATAGTTCAGAGATATTTGAAGAAAACTGGTTTTATTGACCTCGTTGGTCATTATATCACCCTTATTGGGGCTAATAATCCAGTCTACTGAGTAATATATAGAATAGACTGCCTTCCAGAAAATATAATAAAACACTCTAAACCAGTTCTCTATAATATACACACTGTAGTCGTTGTTCTGAGTTTCATTACCCAATCTGAACTTCTGTTGCTCTGTCACGCAACACTCATATTAACCAGCTGCTCTGTAACGCAGTTGTACCTTCTGTTGCTCTGTCACACAACACTCTTAAACCAGCTGCTCTGTAACGCAGTTGTATCTATACCTGAACCTCTACACTCTACCTGACCTTCTGTTGCTCTGTAACGCAACACTCCAAATCCAGCTGCTCTGTAACGTAGTTGTACCTTCCGTTGCTCTGTCACGCAACACTCTTAAACCAGCTGCTCTGTAACGCAGTTGTACCTGCACCTGAAATTTCTGTACCCTACCTGAACCTTTGTTGCTCTGTCACGCAACACCCTTTAACCAGCTGCTCTGTAACACAGTTGTACCTGCACCTGAACTTCTGTACCCTACCTGAACTTGTGTTGCTCTGTCACGTAACACTCTTAAACCAGCTGCTCTGTAACGCAGTTGTACCTGCACCTGAACTTCTGTACCCTACCTGAACTTGTGTTGCTTTGTCACGCAACACTGTAACTAGCTGCTCTGTAACGAAGTTGTAACTTATTACTAGATATCCTGCATTTGGATCATTCAAAAACATGCCTGTACATACAAAGCTCTATTCTGACATATTGCGCATAGGTCTAAATGATCTCAAAAGTAGATTGCCACCCAAACCTTACTCCAGACCACACGTTAAATACAGTATCGTCAACACACAATCTTTAAAGCTGAAAAACAAATTTGATAATTTGATGGACTTAGACAAACCTGCTAATGCCGCTGGCACAACCGGAAAAGTGGAAAGCCATGTTCTAAAAGCCTGTGTATGGAATGCCCAAAGCTTGAAACAAAAAACAGAGGTGGTGAAGAACTATAGAGATGAATTTAATCTTGACTTGTTTCTTTTCACGGAAACTTGGCTAAAGGCAGATGACGTTGTGGTAATTGGCAACCTAGAAAGAAATGGAGAATACTTTTACATTGGCACACCCCGTGATGGTAGACCTGGGGGTGGTGTAGGTTGCATTTTAAAGTCAGGCTTGAAAGCAACCAAAGTGAACAGCATGAAAACGAGAACCTTTGAGCATATGGAAATACAATTACATTTGAGTGGAAGAACGATTACTATTCTTCTTGTGTACCGACCTGAACCCTCAATCAAGAACAAGTACAAGTTATCAGAGTTTTTCACAGAATTCACACAATTCTTAGCCCACTACCATACACATCACAATGAAATTGTCGTAACCGGAGACTTCAACTTCCACATGAATAAACCTGATGACGCTAGAGTCATGAAGTTCAATAGCATCCTTGAAATGTATGATCTTGAACAGCATGTGTCTGCTTCAACACACAAAGACGGAAATACATTAGACTTGGTTATTACGCCCAAAAGTTCCACTGTAAAACATTGTTCTGTAAGCGACTTGCTCTCTGACCATAACTGTGTCCTTTTCAATATGGCAATAAGCAAAGGAAAAAAAGCTAAAAAGGAAATCTCTTTCAGAAAGACACGTGATATCAATCTTGTAAAATATAAGGAAGACATCGAAAAACACTTGGCACAGAAAGTGCAAAATGAAAAGTCTTCGGAATACTTGTCAAAACTTGTCTCAATCTATAATTCCTCAAAGGAGGTTCTTGACAAGCATGCACCTGTTATAACTAAGAAGGTCACACTGCGCAAACCAACTCCATTTACTAATGCCAATATAAAAAATCTTAAAACAGCTAAAAGAAAAGCAGAACGATCATGGAGGCGAACTGGGCTGGAAAAAGATTGGCAAGACTTCCAGTTGAAGCGAAATACCTTGAACGACCAACTCAATCAGCTCAAATCGGATGATCTGCGAGCAAAGATAGAAAGCACTAAAGGAAATTCCAGAGCAATGTTCAAGACACTAAATTCCAACCTTAATAGGAAACAAGAACTGCCTCTGCCCAACCATGATAGCAACAAGGACCTAGCAAATGATTTCAATACCTTCTTTGATGACAAAATCAAGAAAATAAGGTCAAAACTGGACTCCAACCACAATTGCGTCACACATATTGAAAACTTCACAGGCCACAGATTATTTCAATTCAAAACCCTAACAAAAACAGCAGTTAAGAAACTGATTAGAACTATGCCGGTCAAACACTGCATGTCAACTTGACCCCATCTCTACATGGTTGCTGCTGGAGTGCATCGATGAATTTCTTCCAATAATAACAGAAATAGTCAACACATCACTCACACTTGGGGAGATGCCCCTGGATCTGAAACATGCACTTGTCAGGCCACTCTTGAAGAAAGAAGGTCTTGATCTCATTAAGCAGAATTACCGACCAGTATCAAACTTGTCTTTCCTAGGCAAAATCATGGAAAGTGCAGTTATCAAACAATATATGGATCACTTAATTCGAAACAAACTTGATGATGACAAGCAATCAGCCTACAAACAATTTCATAGCACAGAAACTCTCCTCTCAAAAATCCACAATGACGTCATGGTTAACATGAGCAAGGGTGAATTAACCATGCTGGTACTGTTAGACCTATCAGCTGCTTTTGACACGATTGACCACAATATTCTGCTGACTAGGCTGAAAAACAGATATGGTGTATGCAACTCAGCTCTCAAATGGTTCAAGTCATACATTTCTGAACGATCACAGTCTGTCTTGATACATGACCAGATATCAGAGAAGCTGCCACTCAAATTTGGGGTCCCCCAAGGTTCAAAACTTGGTCCAATATTATTAAATTCTTACATTACTCCAGTAAGTGAAGTTGCTTCTCAAAAACAAATTGCGGATCAAAAGTATGCTGTTGATCAGCAGCTCATTTTATCATTCAAACCAACTTTTACAGATCAAGAAAATGCAATCAAGAAAATTGAGAAATGCATAACAGAAATCAGAAAATTTCTGCATGAAAACAAACTGTGTAACAATGGCGACAAAACAGAACTTCTCGTGATAGGCACAGCACACCAACTGAATAAACTCCAGGTGCCATCAATTAATGTAGAAAATGTTTTAATCAAAACAGCTGAGAATGTCAGGAACTTGGGTGTAATATTTGACAAAAATATGACAATGGAGAAGCAAGTTAACATAACAAGATGTGCCGAAAGGCCTACTTTAATCTTCGAAACATCTCAAAACTCCGTAAGTCCATGAACAAGGATACAGTGAAAACTGCAGTAAATGCTCTGGTCACACCTCACCTGGACTATGGAAATGGCCTTTTGTATGTCATCTCTCAATTTTTATTGAACAAACTCCAGGTCGCCCAAAACTCAGCAGTCCGTCTCATAGAGAGGCTGAAACGACAAGACAGTGTGGGGTCACACAGAAAGCAACTTCATTGGCTGCCTATTGCTGCTAGAATAGAGTTTAAGCTGATGACAACCACATGGAAGGCATTAAACAGCCAAGCACCCCTGTACATTCAGCAACTGCTCCAGCTTAAACCAAATGGAGAGCGCAATCTGAGAAGTAACAGCAAGCTCTTGTTAAGCGAACCAGTTTCAAACAGCCGAAATAAATTTGAAGATCGAGCTTACTCGTTTGCAGCACCAAAACTGTGGAACAAGTTGCCTGAGAGTGTTCGAACAGCAAAGACCCTAGAGTGTTTCAAGAAAAACCTGAAAACCCATTTATTTAAAATGTTCTACAAATAATCCTTACTCACCCAAGCGCTTCTGAGCAGTTTACTGGAAGAGGCGCTATATAAATCACTGTTATTATTATTATTATTATTAGACCCACAAATTGCAAAAATTATTAAACCAGTTCCTCTTAACCATTTTGTTAATAACATTTTAAAGGTCCCACTCAATCAAAGCACTGTGACAATGGTTATTTTGCCATTGAAAAGATTCCTTTCTCATCATAATGACAAAAATGCCATTTTAGATGATCGTCACTATTATCATTTCACCTTCAGACAATTGCAGCCCTTACACTTGTAGTATTGAATAGAAATATGCAATTATTATGCATCCAATAAAAGGTAAAATGTAAAGCATTTATCTGCACCAACAGTAACTATGTTACTCTATCCCCAATCTCACTATCTTAGGCGAACATTGTTTTCTCCAACAAAAATATAATTTTCAGCTTCACCTGTTTAAAAACTAATACATTTCTCAAGAATAAATAGGACACTACTGTGGAAAACATATCAGCTTGTAACTATGAATATAGGGATCCTAACTGTCACTCATTGACTAAATATATATATAGATATGAGTGTGGTCCAAAATTATCGTGCAGTCATTCTATTTTAGATTCGCAAATTGATAATTCTAGTAGAAACATGGCAGTTTTAGTAGAGGAACGTGCCATAGGTTCCGTGACCAATTTCTCCGACTCAATTTTTCGATGCAAATTCTGTTAGATGGGTTCAAAATAAGAAAATTTAGCAAGGGTACCCCTCTCAAAAGTTCGGGCTAACTCCACCAGCGGCCATTTTCCAAAATGGCCGCCAAAATACAAAATTTGTCATAATTCCACTTCTATTTGGCCTCCAAATTCAAATTTTGGGTCTAAATATAGGTTTTAAGGGTCAGGCAATCCAATTAACATATTCCCAAAGGTGTCTGCCCAACCGTAGTGGTCATTATCCAATATGGCAGCCAATATGGCAGCCAAAATGGCCGACGAAAATGGCCGACGAAAATGGCTAACTCACCATTACCATATCATATGGTCAAAATATGGAGTTGGAGTTTCATACTTATGTTGACAGGCCTCAGAAAAAAGTCATATAGTGTGATTAATGATTTTTGTATTCAATCCTTATGGTACCATAACCAATATGGCCAGCAAAACGGCCGTTCAAAATACCCAAAATATCACCTTTATCATCATGTTGCCAGTATCTGGTCTTTTAATTTAGTTAAGACATCAATATATGTACTCTAATGGTCCAAACAAATCTGTTATAACAATTCATGGTCCAAACAAATCAGTTATAACAATTCATAAGATGTACAAATAGATCTGTTTTTCTAAGTCCAATATGGCTGCCAAAATGGCTGCCCAAAATGCAGAAAATATCACAATTTTACATAAATAGTTGCCCTACAATTGTAATCTTTGCATTGTTATAAATGTTTTAACTGTCCAGGAGTTCTCTTATTAGTATCTGACAATTGCACACACAACCCTGTTGTTAGGAATCCAATTAGGGTGCTAAGGGGCCTCCCAAAGGGTTAAAAATTTGAATTTTATCACAATTTATTATTGACATTTTGTATTATGGTACGACGTTTTATGAATTTCATTTTATTTATGGCAAATTGCACTGCATATATATATAAATGCCACTGCATATATATATATATGCAGTAGGATGACTGGCACTATTTTAAGCTACTGCGATTGTTAAAACACAATTTGACTTTCCGTTTGCAATAAACATTTCTTTTAAAATGGCAATTTAAAGGGTCATGTCATCAGTTGAATAACATCTATTTCTGCAGCCTGAATCCTTGAAGCACTTTCAGTCAGACACTGATCTCTGTACACGTCATCTTTCAGGTGGCAGTCTGCTTGTACTTCACAAGGTTGTATTATTCTATTTATAACATTTTTTCATATTTTTGGTCTGTGGGTGCAATGTGGCCTTGTGTCTTGTCAGAAAACTATAAAGTAATAGTGATGTCACACATGGAGAATTGGAGGTGTAATATCAACCTTACGGCATGATGGGAACCAAATATGGTCTCATTGGTCTCCATATAAACAGACAAAAAGCGATGAGATTCCAGTGATTGATTTAATCCTGGAATCTAAGTCACCACATGCAAACAAAACAAACTTAACTAATATATTATTAGCTCCAACCTGCGGGCCATTTCAATTTGTGCACCTAAACGTTAATTTGAAGTGAAATTCTCCTCACAAATTTAATTTAAAATCTTGAATATCAAGCTTAACATGCAACTCAGGTTGGCATTGTCAAAGAATAGCAGTGAAATAGTTTCAAAATACACTCTTGACTCAATATATGATTGTACATTGAATCACAAAACTAATACTATGAGACAATTACCAAAGTTAAAAAATTCAAATTTGTGAGGAAGATCTCTTTTCTGGCTTTATAACTGCTGTACGAATTGCAGACAAAAAAATCGGTGAAATTATGATCAAATATATATTGCCAGACTTGCTGAGACTTGGCTTTTGGTCCCTAGGAGCCCATTTTGCTAACATAATTGTAAAACCATTACAAAACAGGAAATTATGACTTTGGAACAAGAACTGATAAAGTTAAAGAGTTCAAATTTGTGAGAAGATCTCTTTTCTGGACATATGACTGCTGTACCAGAAAACTATTAAGTAATAGTGATGTCACACATGGAGAATTGGAGATAAAATATCAACCTAATATGGCCTCCATATAAACTAACAAAGAATGATGAGATTTAAGCACCTGGAATCCAAGTCCCTATAATTATGTGAACAAAAACTTCACTGATATATTAGCTCCAACCTGGCGTATAACTCCCTTTCGCTCATTGCTGCAAATGACATTTTGAAGTTAAAAAATTATCAAAAATTACTGAGGTTGCTATTTTCAGAGAACGGCAGTGCCCTATTTTAAAATCTTGATACTCTTCCAACTTATATTTTGATGGCACATTGTATAAAAAGATGAATGAAGATGTAAACATCACGGTTAAAAATTTCAAATTTGGGAAGAAAAGCTCTTTTCTCTGGACATGTGACTGATGCACCAATTGGAGAGAGAAAAAACAGTTGATTTTATATCAAATTGGGTTTTTCTCTAATTTAAATTCATACGTTTGACCCAGAACTCTTTAGTGTTAAATATTGTAAACCAACATTACAGAAATACTTATCAAACCTAAAAAAGTATGTCACACGTTTCTAGCAACATTGCAGGAATTCCAGCCTGCCCTGTACTTGGTAACCATGTGGTTATTGGTTGCTTATAATTTACATTATCAGGTTGCTATTATGTATCAGATGTGATCATCGCTGAAGAGTCATAGAAAGAATCAGTTCTTGTTACTAAGTCCTAACTTCCTGTTTTATAATGGTTTTACAATTACGTTAACACAACAGGCTCCTAGGGACCAAAAGTCAAGTCTGGCAATTGATATTTGATCATAATTTCACAGATATTTTTGTCTCCAATTGGTACAGCAGTCATAAAGCCAGAAAAGAGATCTTCCTCACAAATTTGAACTAAAAATATTATAGGCCTACCATAATACAAAATGTCAATAATAAATTGTGATAAAATTCAAATTTTAACCCTCTGGTAGGCCCATTGGCACCCTAATTGGATATCTAACAGCAGGGTTGTGTGTGCAATTGTCAGATACTAATAAGAGAACTCCTGGACAGTTAAAACATTTATAACAATGCAAAGATTACAATTGTAGGGCAACTATTTATGTAAAATTGTGATATTTTCTGCATTTTGGGCAGCCATTTTGGCAGCCATATTGGACTCAGAAAAACAGATCTATGTGCACATCTTATGAATTGTTATAACTGATTTGTTTAGACCATTAAAGTACAAATATTGACGTCTTAACCAAATTAAAATACCAAATATTGGCAACATTATGATAAAAGTGATATTTGGGGCATTTTGAACGGCCGTTTCAGTGGCCATATTGGATATGGTACCATAAGTATTGAATACACAAATCATTAATCACACTATATGACTTTTCTGAGGCCTGTCAACATATTGTATAAAGCTCCAACTCCATATTTTGACCATATGACCCGGCAATGGTGAGTTAGCCATTTTCGTCGGCCATTTTGGCTGCCATATTGGCTAATGACCACTACGGTTGGGCAGACACCTTTGGAAATATGTTAATTGGATTGCCTGACCCTTAAAACCTATATTTAGACCCACAATTTGAATTTATAGGCCAAATAGAAGTGGAATTATAACAAATTTTGTATTTTGGCGGCCATTTTGGGAAATTGCCGCTGGTGGAGTTAGCCTGAACTTTTGAGAGGGGTACCCTCGCTAAATTTTCTTATTTTGAACCCATCTAACAGAATTTGCATCGAAAAATTGAGTCGGAGAAATTGGTCACTGAACCTGGCACGTTCCTCTACTATTATTGGTATTTCGAATATATTTTGAATCTATAAGAATGACCATGCAGGATTCCAGATGTGCAAGGAGCTGAATATTATTAAATGGATGATAACTAAAGTGTCTCCTGCTTATAGAAAAAAAATTCATATATCATATGGAAAATGAATGTAGGTGACCCGGAATGGTGCTTTTCCCAAGAATTGAATAATATTTTTTTCATATCAATATAAATACAGAAGTTCATGATATAGAGATCTCATACTATAGTATGCCTACATCTTCTCTCTTGGCCATCTCTATGAAATCAGTGGCTCAACGCATCAAAAACTTCAGTTGACACCTTATGAAATCAAAAAAATTATGCTATGACATGTGAGAGGCTTTACCTGGGTAAAATGTACTTTAGCTCATAGGAGGGATGATTATACAAGCAGGAACAAGTAACTTGATGCATATTTCAACATTCACTCCCGCCTGTGACTTGATATTCCATAAACTGGCAAATTTACAGGTTAAGTTGGAAATTCCCTTGAATTTATACAAATATGGGGTACTGACTTAAAATGAGTACCAAGTAAATAACAGAATCCACAAACAAGAACAAAATATGTATGCATATCATTTTTGTGATGTCAAATAATTTAATAGGACAAAAACAGAAAATATGTTTGGTCCAGTGAAGGGCACACCAGTAGATGTTTTTGATTGAAAATTTATTCTGATTGGCCTCCTACCTTGTATCACATTTTGTCAGATTAAACACAATGGCATAATTTCAAGAGAGTTTAGAACAGTTTTAGCCGGTTCTAACTGTAGTTCCTGAATTTATAATCACTCCACTTCAGAGACAGAATGGCGGCACTGTACAGTAGGAATTAGAGTTATGACCATACTTTACCTTAAACCTGGTCACAACTCTCTTGGTTAGATCGGGCAACTATTTTTGCACCAAGGGAGTGAGATCTAGGATAGAGTAACATAGTTACTGGTGGTACAGATAAATGCTTTACATTTTACCTTTTATTGGATGCATAATATTGCATATTTCTATTCAATACTACAAGTGTAAGGGCTGCAATTGTCTGAAGGTGAAATGATAATAGTGATGATCATCGAAAATGGCATTTTTGTCATTATGAGGAGGAAGCTATCTTGTCAATGGTGAAATAACCATTGTTACAGTGCTTTGATTGAGTGGGAATTTTTATATGTCATTAACTAAATGGTTAAGAGAAACTGGTTTTGTAATTTTTGCAATAAGGGTTAATATATATATATATATATATTCTTTTATTCACAGCGAAATATCAACAAGATACATGTGTGATGACAGTAAAATTACTACAAAGAAAGACAGAAGATATATATATACAACAGAGAGGGACAGTGACTATAAACTACATCTAGAGAGAATGACAAGTATCAATTTATATAAAATAATGATAATACTGTAATTAAGGTGGCTCGCTACTCGTGCCAAGTGGTAGTGAGCGCACATTCACGCGCATCCAGGCAGGCCCTATCAATCGTAACGTCACCATTCTGCTGACACTGCTTCAAGCTCTTTTTTTAATTCTGAGAATTTCTTGCATCGGCCGCTTCGTTTGCGATTTGCGCCACTTCTATTGGGGTTAGAGAGTTCTAGTTTGGAGCATTAGATGCGCTATGAAGAGGACTACAAACTGCCGGAGATTCAGCTTGATACTCAGAATAGAACATTTTTACGGGCGATTTCCTTCAAGCAGGTCCAATTTCTCAAAAATGACTTGGTAATAAAAAAAAAATTGTATATCAGTTTCTAGTGCGGTAAGAAGGGTTGTCTGTATTATTATATTGTTCCCCACTATATTTGGAAGTAAATGACAAAGAAATACAAAATCCTATCTGGTCAATTTTTTTTAGCACTATGTTTTATAAAAAAGTTTAAAATTTCAAAATCGAAACTTTTATTCCAAGCCCCATGAAAATCCCTTTACGTTAAATATATCTTTCTGAAACTATCATTATCTTTTCCATAAAACTGTCCTCTTTAATTCCATGCTTCTTTTATGAACATAGCATGAATGGCCACTGAATGGCATGGAAAACTTCACAGTAAAAAATTCACGAAAAAAATTGAGTTTTTTAGGTTTGCATGGACTGACTTTCTTTTACATAACATCAAATATTTTGAAAGAAAGGCTGGTAGCGACCACTTTTGTTTATATATCCTTTCTATAAACTATTTTTTGGATCATTTTAAACTATTTTTAAGAAATCCTATCTTGGAAAGTTCATGAGTAGGGGAAAGTAGGGAGAACTGGGCCGTAGGGAGAAGTGGGCCACCATGCTTTATGCTTAATATGGTATTGGGATATCCCTGAATTTGAGTTCCATGGCTTCAGTTTGATACCCAAGAGTGATATTGAAGCCAGGACGGAGATAACTTATTCCATTTTTTGAAAAACTTAAATTGTTATTTTTCGGTCCCTTTGAGTAAAATTTCATTTTTTTTATAAAAAAAATTATATGTATGATCAGATCAGGGATAGATTGGAAATGAAAGGGTTGCTATAATCTCTGTATAATCAGTATTTTATCAGGTTATTGTTTAGGCATTGTATGCATTTAGGAAAAAATGGCAGTCACTTTTTCTGAAAATGTGCTGGAGGGAGAAGTGGGCCACCTTGCAGAGGGAGAAGTGGGCCGGGGGCCCAGTTCTCCCTTCGTGTACCACAAACATGGTAAAAAATTTTTTTTTTATTCATTGTAATTTCAGGACTTGAAAAATCATGAAACAATGGTAGGTTTGGTGTTTCTGGGCTTATTGTTACTGAATACATGAATTAAAAGCTTAAAATATCATATTATCCTTTTTAAGAAAATTGCTCGTGTGGCCAAATTGTCTTTTCACTTTGCTATGTCCCACTTGGTTTCCATGGCAACAACAATTTTAAAAATATATATCAGATGAATGCTATTGGATTCATTGAATTAATTGCTGGCTCAATTGAAGAGCAAAACCCTATTATACCATTTCTCAGTAAATAACTAAACAGATGGCCCACTTCTCCCACCCCTGTGGCCCACTTCTCCCTACCAGAGGGAGAACTGGGCCACTTGGTCATAAAAATTAAGTACCCCATTTCACAAAAACTTATCATGGACTGAAAGTAATAAACACCAGATATACATTTTAACATACCAAAACTCCATTCTAAAAGGAAATACAGACACTGGACTTCAATGCTGTAGTCATAAAAAGGTTAAATGCAAAAAGTGGCCCACTTCTCCCTACTTTCCCCTATCGAGCCACCTTAAAAGCACCATAATTATATGTCCACAAGCAAAATGGAAACATATATATATATACTGTCACATTTAATGAAATATTCCATAGAAACATAACCAGTTTACATATCAAAGTTTCATAGAATTTATCAGTAGCAATTACATGGGGTTCTATCAGTAGTTCTATCAGTAGCAATTACATGGGGTTCTATCAGTAGCAGCCATAGTACAAGAATATTAAAAGAACTATTGTTAGCACCAAAGCACCAAATAAATCGAGCACCCCAACAGAGGGTTTAAAAGAATACAGGACACATACATGTACATATATCATAAACAACAACTATTTACATGCATACACAAAAAGAACAATGCCATGTCATGTGAGTACCACATGTTCAGTGCCTGTGGCCACCCATGATTTGTGCAGTGGTGATACGAATAATTTGAAATAAGGATCTCTTTCAGACAATGTTATCAGTTTTTAATATTACAGCCAAAAATTTTGAAAGGCCAAAATTCACTTCATAGTTTTTATCAGTCAGTATACGTAGGAACTGTTCATTTTGATTTAGTACAAGGAAATCATTTATATGCTGAGATGCAATTACAAGAAGGTCAGATCTAAATGAGCTCCATTTTTTGCAAATCATGAGGCAATGGAATTCATCTTCAACCACATTCATGTCACTAGTGCTGTGGCATATTCTCAAAAGAGGCTTAAAACAGGGAGTAACCCCAACAGAAGGTATAACAAAGCACAACCTATACCATCTTGTGCAGAATATTGTCTGGGATCATGAAAAGATGGTTGTGGTGATTTCAAAGGTGTCTGACATGTTCAAAAGAGCATATATCTGATGTAAAGTAAGTTACGAAAACGAAAAAAATTAAAAATCACTTTTCTGCCTGTTTGGGCTCCCCTATGAAACTTAAATGCTTCAAAATGGTCCTAATTGATGCCAATGGGTGTAGAATAGTATATTATAGGTTAGTTATGGTAATATTTTCTCTATTTGACAAAGCAGGGGTGTTTTAATGTCAAAAATTAGCAAACAAATATTTCATTTTCAGATTTCCGAAACACTTAAATTGCATAATACCAGAGAACTATTCATCAAATGTGAACATATTATACATCAAAATTTTCCTTATTTAGTCCTCTATCCAGTGGTATATAACACATGTAGGTCTGAGTAATAATGTAGCCACAAGAAGACAAAATGCTTCCCCTTACCCTTATTTTTCGAAAATCGCATAAATTTTGCATCTGCAATAAGAAATGTGCAAAAAAGATATTTAATGAATAACTATTGACCACATTAACAACAGAAGCTCTGATGAATGCAATCCTTCTTTATTCAGTGCATTTTGGGTGATTTATGGGTTTAATTACTATATATATGGTGGTTCAGGCATATATTATGGCATAATATAGGAATGGCCCCTAATCAACACAATCACGACAGCAATTCTCACCAGGCAATCAACAACTTGCCTATATATCTGATTTCTTGCTTTCCCTATTTTGTCCTCCAGGCAGTGATATATGACACACATGAGTTTTCTAATGTATGTGACCAAAGGGAGTCAAACCCATACCCTTATTTCGCCAATATCAGAAATTAGTCATTATTCTAAAAGAGATATTATGATCGACAGTCTTGATGATGAAGCTGAGTTGTTAATTTCTTCTTTGTTACTAAGGAATATATTAGTGAATTATGGAAAACAGCAGACTGTTGCTTATAAGGATTTAATATATATACATTCTGCTTGTTCCCAAATGAGGATGCACACCATTTTTACGGTTCCAAGGGTAAAATGCAATTTGATTTTTGCCACAAAACAGCAGATCTGTAGTTGCTTTATAATTTAATTTAGGATTTAATTGTGAAATGTTTGAACTAAAGTTGGCTTGATGGACCACTTTTGACAGGGAATCAAGAAAAGTGTTGAAACGATCTGGTGCGTTGTACTTACAATGTATGCAGCTTTCCAAATAACAATTGTTCCAGCTTCTGTGTCACACTTCATAATATAATTTCATCATTTTAAGTAAATATTTTTTGGAGAAAAATGAAGTGAGTCAACTGCAACATAACATGGATGACTGCTGGCTTGCTAGAAAGGAGAAATAACCACATTTTGACAATGGTGTAACAGTAAAAATTGGTTATTATGAAATACAAAGAAAAATGTAGGTCTACTGCTTACTTTCCATCAACATTTGATACATTGTCAAAACAGTGTTGATCCAACATTTGGATTTAAAGTTTTGTTTTCAATAGTTTTGTGTGACTTATGCAAACCAAAATGACTTGCCATCCGGAAAATCATGCAAAAAATCATATAGTCACATCAATACACTAGCTAGTCATAACTGGAGTGCACAACAACCGACATGCAATATCATTTCCTATTGACCAGTCAGAACTCTTGCTCTGAGTATTCCTTCAATTTCTCCATAATCATTATAATCTGAACTGCTTGGCTTCAACAAGATGTAGTAGTTCGCCACTTGACATCAACAACCATATTCGTCAGTGATTTGCTGCAGTGTCTGAGGTCTAGGGCGTCTTTGAGCCACTTTTGAAGGCCTCAGCCTCAGTCTCAGTGGCTCCTGCCTCGCGTTCCTTCTCAGCTCAGCCTCAGATCTACCTACCTCCACTACATCACTGGTGTGCTGACCATTGACTCTGAAATGTTTCTCTACTGCTTCTAAAGACATTCAGGGATCACTCAACTCGTTTCCTCTGTGAAATGACGCATAATATTTTGCTGAGAATGTGATTAACAAGGAAACATGAACACAGGGATTCCTGAGACGAACCCCGAGCTAATGTCCTTAGGACATTACAGGGCAAGCATACAAGTCCTCAGTGCACCCACACCTCGAGTATGTTTCATCTGGGATCTGTAGAGACAATGCAACACTATTCCATGGAGATGGTGCAATGGAGGGTTGCCGGGTTTGTTACTAGGAATTGCATGCCGCCAAGAGCCGGGGAACTGTAACAAAGATCATCCTGAATCTAAACACTGCTAAAGTGGCAAGCGTAAGAAGATTAATTCCATTTTTCAAGCCAATGGGAGGAGAAGCTGCCATTAACATCCAACAATACGTGCGAAGTACATCGGCACCAGCTAGATAATATTGCAATGACAGGTTGTGCATCATGACAAGTACAAGTACAGCCTCATCCCCAGGACAACCGTTGACAACTGGGACTTGGCACCAATTGGTGCAATCCAAGTACCATCATTGGAGAGCTTCAATACAGCCCTACTGAAACTGCTCTGAATATCAGGACCAGCTATTATCCTGATTCTACCATGATTTTTAAGAACTTTTAACACCCAGATTTCACAAGGTGCATAGGTTGATGTGGGCACACTGCCCACCAGCATCCGCTGTTCCGTTAGACTTCCAATGGCAAATCACCAGCATAGAATTAGAAACACCAATATAATTATGTGATGGTTTTCACATGTTTTCACATATTGCACAGTTTGAATTTTTTTTAGGAAGTTCAGTGCAATTCAAATCACAGTGGCATCAGTTTCATTCTTAAAGTGGTGGGGCAAAATCAGGCAACAGCCTTCGTGGACTGAGGTCCTTGGATCCTCACAATTCAAAAAAAAAAATTTACAATCTATGCTTCTGCCAAAACGTGGTGGGACATATATGCTCCATCAACCGCACCAACACTGGTTGGATTGATGGAGCAACACTGCAAATCATACAGTGTGGAAATGATGGTTCTTCGACAGCTTGTGACCATATTCCATCTGGTAAGTATGCCTTTGTATGTTGAGAAACATACATCCAGGTACATGTGGTCGGACAAAGGTATCTTCAGCATGGCATTCTGAATTCCTAGCCAGGTCTGGACCTGGAAGCTTCCTCATCCCTTCAGCTCTTTATTTCCATTTAGAAAATGTCTCAAAGTTTGCGATTGTAACAGTTGCTATGTGTTCCAGCAATTCAGACGCTTTTTGCAGTGTTTTCTTGATTGGGACTTCACTTGACTGCACGATGTCATTTTTTGCGTCTGCGTTCAGTGACCAGAAGAAACCCTCTGAATTGTCAAGATGCGGTTTCAATTTCCACATGCAACAGCATTTTTCTTCTCACATTTCTAGGATATTCTCTTGTAAGAATTTTCGTTGGATGCAGGATG
This sequence comes from Platynereis dumerilii, assembly GCA_026936325.1. Taxonomy (NCBI): domain Eukaryota; kingdom Metazoa; phylum Annelida; class Polychaeta; order Phyllodocida; family Nereididae; genus Platynereis; species Platynereis dumerilii. Next base: position 8,689,233 of record JAPTHN010000001.1, on the reverse strand, counting down.
GTTCCAAGAGTATTTTTACAAGCTGTGCATGTCAGCTGCACATGGTTGCGTTTGGTTATTGTTCAGTAGAACTAATATTGCATTCAGAAATAAACTTCTGTAGCACCTACATGTAGCAGGTTAAGTTTTTCTATGCTTGTGTATAAATTATACTTCCACAAAATCTTACAAGACAGTTATTATATCCCCGGGATTATGTCTTCTTTGTAGGGTAGTCACTGCAGCCTATCTGCAATATCACCCTCCTGATTTTGTTGCATTGAAAAAGGTTGCAATCTTTCTGATGCGAGCTTTTTTCAGCAAAGTTAGTTTCTTGTTTGTCTTGGTAAAGGGCCCTTGGTGGTGATTCTCTTTGTTGGGGTGTGACTTGCTCCCAAAAAAATCTTATGTCACTTATCGAAAAGCTCTTAAAGCAAGCACGAAGACATTTTCAAAAAAGCGAAAACAACACCTACTGCACAAATGAAATTATGTAAATAATTAATAATGACATTACAACATCTGATTTAGAGTTCATGGTCATAAAAAACCAAGGCCTAAATGTGAATGATATCGCACAATGTAGAAAATATGAAACATTGTAATTGAATAAGTTATAATTTGAAAGAGAAACATGAAATCAGACATGAATGCAAGTTGTAATTGCTTTAAGGAAATGCTGTCGTGATTGTGTTGATTAGGGGGCCATTCCTATACTATGCCATAATATATGCATGAACTACCATATCGTCTATCTCATGGAAGACTCAGATATAGCAAATTTTGCAATTTTCAGCAGACATGCAATTCTGAAAACTAAACAAATTAGCTGATAACTTCTGTTTCCCTCCACTGATTGGATTGAGAGTTATATCATTGTGTTCAGCTTGGTGTTGTGGTCGTGCAGAAACATAAATGATGTATAAAAAATGTAGAATTTATTTAATAAAGTAATTTTGACTGATTATTCCAGGAAGCTGCAAGCAGTGGCTTCATTGTTTTAATTTCCATACTAGGTCAAAGTGGTTTGACTGAAGCCGACTCTGTGAATCTGCCTCTAATCTAGTGGAAGACTCAGTCAAAGCTATGTTTTGGCTGAGTCATCCTCCATTTTCTAGTGGAAGACTCAGTCATAACATAGCTTTGACTGAGTCTTCCACTAGAAAATGGAGGATGACCCAGAAAAAAACATAGCTTTGACTGAGTCTTCCACTAGACTTGTGCAGATTCATAGAGTCGACTTCAGTCAAACCACTTTGACCTTTTTAGCTTGCACAACAAACAACTTTTTGGAGGGAAAAAATCAATGGAAGACTCAGTCAAAGCAGGTTTAACTGTTTTTTACCTCGAAAGTTCCCATTGTGCAACTCAGATTCTGTTGTGGAAGACTCAGTCAAACCACTGAAACCCAGTTTTACTTAAGACTAACCTTTCTATTTTTTTGAATGATGCATAAGCATAAAAGGTTAAATCAATTTGTATGTTAACATGACTGATTGTCCTCTTTCATTGTATCACGGAAGACTAGGTCAAATCAGTTGGGCTGAGTCAGATGAGCCATGAAAGATGTCAGTTTTTCATGGAAAATTGCTATAAAACAGAGGGAAAATGTCCGAAAATACCATAGTTTGAAGGAGTAGTGAATGGTAATAAATGGACCCATTGGGCTTATTTCTATTGCCATTTGGTGCTAGAGATCATCGAGATTATTTTTTAGAAATACTTCAAAATTCAGTCAAATTGATTTGACTGAGTCTTCCTTGAGATAGACGATATATATATAGTAATTAAACCCATAAATCACCCAAAATGTAATGAATGAAGAAGGATTGCATTCATCAGAGCTTCTTTTGCTAATATGGTCAATGGTTATTCATTAAATATCTTTTTTGCACATTTCGTGTTGCAGATGCAAAATTTATGCGATTTTCGAAAAATAAGGGTAAGGGGAAGCATTTTGTCTTCTTGTGGCTACATTATTACTCAGACCTACATGTGTTATATACCACTGGATAGAGGACTAAATAAGGAAAATTTTGATGTATAATATGTTCACATTTGATGAATAGTTCTCTGGTATTATGCAATTTAAGTGCCTCGGAAATCTGAAAATGAAATATTTGTTTGCTAATTTTTGACATTAAAACACCCTGCTTTGTCAAATATAGAAAATATTACCATAACTAACCTATAATATACTGTAATACACCCATTGGCATCAATTAGGACCATTCTGAAGCATTTAGGTTTCATAGGGGTGCCCAAATAGGCAGAAAAGTGATTTTTAATTTTTTTCGTTTTCGTAACTTACTTTACATCAGATATATGCTCTTTTGAACATGTCAGACACCTTTGAAATCACCACAACCATATTTTTCAGATCCCAGACAATATTCTGCACAAGATGGTATAGGTTGTGCTTTGTTATACCTTCTGTTGGGGTTATCTCCCAAATGTGCTCCATTGCCACAGCACTACACATCTTTTACAAAAACGATCCTCTGCCACAACATATGGTCGTTTGTGTCTACCTAGTTCTATGTGAAGGTTATGAGAACTTAATCGAAATCTAGCAATGCTCTGATAGAGACATTTAGGGAGGTTTATATTTAAGTAAGGCTCGAGACGAAAATCTTTCTTAAATAATTTGTATGTTCTAAGCTTTGGGTTTTTACAACTGTCATTTATTTCAGCTAGCATTTTAGTTTGTGCTTGATCATATAATTTTGTTACCATTCTATTCACACTGGCATCTTCATTCATATTGTATGCTGAGATCTCATGGACTCTAGCCAGCCACAAAGCTTTTTCCTTATCTGTAAATATTTTTGTATTTCATAGCATTCATTGAGCAAAACAGGACAGTTGCCCGATTTTAACCTTTCCAAGTATTTTATAGCAGATAACTGTTGTCTGGAGAGTAGTGGAAATCGCCCTGTGTCAGCAAGCACAGCGACAGTGGAAGTTTGAAGCCTAACACCAAGAAGATTTTTAAGAAACTGTAGTTGGATTTTCTCAAGCACTCCAATTTCTTTCACTGAAAACCATATTTCACTGTGATATTCAAGGATAGGCATGACATGTGAATCAAACATCTTTAGATAGACTTTTGCTGGTAGATATCCAACAGTAGATTTCACACGCTCCTTGAGTGCATGCATTGCTTTTTGTGCCTGAGTCGCGAGATGGTCATGCATTTTTTCATAAATTTTACCTGTGCTACTGATAATATGTCCAAGATATTTGTACGACTCGACTACCTCTAGACTATCACCACCTATTGAGAACTCATAGGAAGTATCATTTGTTGCCTGACGTCTGCTTGGCTCTACTACCATTATCTTGCTTTTTTCTGAGTTGATCAACAAGTGCCATTTTCTACAATAAGATGCAAGGTTGTCTAACAATTTCTGCATTCCCGACGCACTGCCGGAGACTAGTACAAGGTCACCTGCATACAGAAGATGAGTGACTACGACATTGTTGATTTCAATACCACTGCTTTTGTCAAAGTACTCATTCATATCAGATAGAAATAAATTAAACAGTTTTGGACTGACAATACCACCCTGGAGAACACCATGGGTACTATCAATACTTGATCCAAGTTGACCCTGCCATCTAACTCTAGCACCTGATTTTGAGAACATGCTTTGAATCACATTCAACAACCTGCCTCCATATCCCTTTTTAATTAATTTGTAATAGAGGAAAGTACGGTTTACAAAGTCAAATGCCTTAGAAAAATCAACGAAGGTAATGAACAGTGGTTTTTTCTTGTACCTGTGATAAGACATTAATGTGTCTATAATGAATACATTGACAGAAACCAAATTGGTGTGGATCAGCTGAATTAGTTGCTTCCTCTTGGAAAACTAATCTTTTATTGACAATAGATTCAAAAATTTTTCCCATACAAGCCATCAAAGTTAATTTGCGATAATTATCTGGTTCACTCTGACTGCCTTTTTTATGCAAGGGCTGGATAATTCCTTCTGCCCATTTATCAGGGTAAGTACCTTTCTCCCAAATATAGTTAAAAGTTATGGCCAAAGGATCAGTTAGATAATCAGAGAGATATTTATAGAACTCATTACTTATACCATCAATTCCTGGAGCTTCAGTTCAGTTTCTACCTCATGCAATGTGATTGGGGTATCAGTAATAAATGGAGAGAGATGTGGCGTATTGTTGTATGAATTCATAAAACGCGCTACTTCATTTAGAAATTGCATGTCAAATTTCTCTTGAACAACCACTGGTGGAGACTGAATGCCTGAGAAATAAGTCTCAAATGCATTTAGAGTTATATTGGAGGTGAACGTAACAGAACTATTTCTCTTCAAACTATCCCAAAATTTCCAGTAATCCTGGGGATTATTACTTTCCATAGTACTTAACTCTGTTCTAATATTATTTTGATATACTCGTTTCTTTCTTTGCAAAGTAGAACGATATTCCCTTTTTAAACTATTGTATTCTACAAGGTTAATTGAAGAGTTTAAATCATTGTGCTTAGAGAAGTCATTGACTTTTAGTTTAAGAAATTTGCACTCAGTGTCAAACCACTCATTCCTAGGAAATGTATCGGAGGCTGCCCTCAGATGTTTCTTTTGAAAATTTCTAGAAATGGCAGATTCCAATAAGGTATATAATTCAGTGACAGCATTGTCTACACCTGTATTGGAGACAATACAATCAATGAATGTGTCATCAAGTGACAAACAATGGACATCCGTCAATGTTGGCATTAAATTTGCTGCTTTTCGCAAATCAAATTTATATCTATAAAATTTCATACATGAAGCCGGTAGAGAGTCGTGTGCACTTGACTCAGAAGCCGAAGCCAACTCATCAGAGTTGATAAGTTTTATAGAAAATAGCAGGGGCCTATGGTCTGAATCACTATTAAGTGGATCAATATCGAAACCGCATAGGTTCTGATAAAACTGTGCATCACATATTAGGTAGTCAATCAAACTTTTACCGTTTGCAGTGTAACAAGTGAAGGTTCCTGTGCTCCTATTCCTATCAAAATCACCATTCATAATTCTCAAGTCACTCGATTTGCACAGCTCTAGCAGCTCCTTTCCATAACGATTTATCTTACTGTCATCAGAGTACCTTTCATAATCAGGAAAAGTAAGCGACGACGATTCACAGTAATTGGCAAATAGACTATGTTTATCGTTTCCAAGTATGGATGAGAAGTCTGACATTCTACCAGTACGAGCATTGAAGTCACCACTTATAGCTACACTACCAATTTGGCTAAAATGTGTAATGTCATCCTGTAACAAGTGAAACGCAATGTTATCTTGAAAGCTAGATATTGTTGATGAAGAGTCCAAAGGAGGAATATAGATAGCAGCAAGATATAAATCAGAGCAATTGGTTTGCTTAATTTTCAACCAAACTGCAAAGTCACTCTTTCTAGCAATACTGACTATTCCGTCTTTGCATAATTTAGCACAAACTAATACTCCTATACCTCCTGCTGGTTTGCGAGCACGTCAATGCTGAAATTTCCTTTGGAAGTGGAAATATGTATGATTTTTCAAAGTGGGTTTATAGCTGTCTAACTTCATAGTTTCTAGAAAGAGCACAATATCATAATCCAGAAATTCTTTGTTATTTAGTTTATCACCTAGACCTTGAACATTCCATACCATTATACTTAATTTTTTGTCAATTTTACCTTCAACAGCTTCATCATCAGAACTGCTAATTGAGTTACTCTGTGTTATAACATTATCAACTCCTCAATTATCGCAATAATCTAAACTTGGTATTATCCTATCAGATATTCGGGATAAATCATTAAGATTTACTGTCTCAACTGCGTTACCATTTTGTATTATAATTTCATCAGAAATGTTACTCATGTTATCATCAACTGTTACAGAGTTTGTGTAACTCTCATCAGAATTAATTTCAACTTTACTGTTCACATTATTTACCGGAGGATTAGTTATATCTGAATCCAAAATCGTATCAATAACATTAGCACTATAAATATTATGAAACTCCATATTGTCATCATTAACATTTTTAAAAACATCTGATTCATTTCGGTTAACGATCATGTTTACATAGTAATCATTATTTGCACAAATAACACGGGTGGCAGGCAACACACTAAACACACTTCTTCACATGACAGGCAGTCGTCCAGGCGATAGTGTCTCTCGGTCGCATGGTGAAGTGCAAGTTGTCCCTTTGCAGTCTTGCGCTCTTGTTGCACAGATACGCATGCCCGGTGGTCTTCCTACAGAGGAGTGCATAATGTTCGTTGACCTGGGCAATACGATCATTCAGACGCCGTTGCCCTGGCAAAGTTGTCAGACCACTAAAAACGATTCGAGTGCCAGGGTATTTCAGTTGCAGGTCTGATGTAAGTTCCGACATGGCATGAGCGATTGCCGGGACAGAGGTGAAGGAGTCCTATAATGACCAACAAGGTCAATAAAACCAGTTTTCTTCAAATATCTCAGAAACTATTAACCCTAGCAGGTCAAGGTAAGTGGGGACCATACCAAATATGACCATTCCACACATTTTGAGTGTATTTGCAGCTCTCTAGGTGCAACGGTTTTTGAGATAGAGCCCAAAAATCGCCACTTTTTTAGATAAAATCAAAATTAGGGGTGAACTGGAGTAGGGACATCTTCAATTGGCCTGAAATTTCACAGGAAGTCTTCAGGACTCCATCCACAACTTTCGGGAAGGTTGGGCTCTGATCGGTCAACTTTGTTGAAATTTGGTACGGCCTATTGCCCACTTGTGGATGTGGCATTTCTAAAACTTTTCTGACTAGTGAATGTGCACAAGTTCAGTGCTTGCGTATATGTGTGATTTTACACATACATGAATTCGTGTATGTGCAATATCAAACAAAAAATATATTTTTTTCAGCCTGTTACGAGTGTGAAGTTCGCCTTATGACTGTTGTTTTTAGCTGTCCCATAAAACCTGGTCAGTGCGCAACTGAACGACTTTTTGAAAACATAAATGTTTGGGTTTTCATGCAATGACATGTATATACAGACGACAACTACTTAAAAGAAGTAGAAAAAAAAATTGGTTTTGCACCGTTTCTTCAGAACAATTAATGAGTAAGAACTGAGAGGAAAAGCCACTGAGGCATCCAACAATTTCCAAGCCTCAATAACATCTGCTTTGCAATACTCATTTGTGGACCATGCTCTTAAAAGGGTGCACCACCAAATGGTACCGTTAATGGCCAAGCTGTGCAGTCAGGCCAAATAATGTTCCGGACCTGTGCATTCTCCCTGCAAATAAATCTACATCTCTTTGGGCTGACTTACGGTTGAAAAGATCCTCCAGCAATACAAGGGATTGTTAGATTTCACAGCTAAAGGCTTACTAACCTGTTGGATAAGTACTTTAAGAGAATGAACTGGGACAAAGAATATTTTCTCATCAAGTTGTGTGCATCCTTCATATTTAAATTTTCATGTTATTTGCTCAACACAATTCTTGCATGAAGACATTCTTTTAACAAAGGTACACTGGGTCATGTCTAGCATTTATGGCATTTACTGGAAACCTTTTGATAAGATGAAATCATAGATCAGTAGAGGATTTTATTGACGGTTCCAGTGCTACTGAACTAATTTGTCCTACAGTCTTGACTCAAGAGCAAATTTTATTCCCTTTCTAATTACAGCCTTTGATTCGATTGTTTTTCAACAGCAGATCAGTGCCTAAATGAGTTATATGTTGCAATATATTCTATCAGCCCCCATTAACAATCTTCTTGTGTTCATTAACTACATATGATGGGGTGCCATAAATAAAAGCTATGGCAGTAATGTAATTTTCATGTAAAATGTGTGACGTCCTGTCAGTGGCATCTGATTCTCATATCACTAAAATATTAACATTTTTTCCCATTATAACAGGAACCTGTTCCTAATTTTAGACGTGATTAAGTAGGCAGGCATCATGCATGTTGCTCGAACAACAAGTGAAACCTACATATATATCACTCCATGTTAAAAATGCAGTACAAAGCAAATGACTATTAAAGATAGCAGTACTGGGACCAAGTTTATTGGTTTTATGCTCCACTAATTAAATATTCGGAATCATCTCTTTGAAAGAACCATGTGGCTGTTTTGTGTTTTGCCCTGCGTTAACATCGCCTCTGTAATGTCGTCCATACCTGTTCCACTAATGGTAGCATTAAAAAAAAACATATACACAGTAAAAAACATGCACAGTGGAAAAGACTATTGAGAAGAATCCGAAAAAAGTTACTCAGTATCTTCAGAACAATTAATGAGCAAGAATTGAGAGCAAAACTCAGTGAGGCATCCAACAATTTTCAAGCCTCAATAACATTTACTTTGCAATACTCATTTGTGGACAATGCTCTTAAAAGGGTGCGCCATCAAATGATACCGTTAATGGCGTAGAGGTGCAGTCAGGCCAAATAATGTGCTGGACTTGTGCACTCTCCCAGCAAAGAAATCTGCATCTCTTTGGGTTGACATAATTATGGTTGAAAAGACCTACCAGCAATTTAAGGGATTGTCAGATTTCACAGCTTAAAGAGCAGCCGACCTATTGCATGAGTTGTTTGTAAGGAATCTTCCAAATAATGTTTATCAGGAATCTTCAAAAAAATATTTTATCAGCAAGTTGTGTAAATTATCTTTTGAATCGTTGGTATTTAAATTTTGATTTGTTCATTTACTTCCATTATTAGTTATATGTACATGTCTGTCGTATGGGAATACTTTTGCCACTGCAAGAAGACATAATATTATACTTATGTAAGATGCTTCAAGATTGTCATCCAGGTACTGTTCTATTTGCCAGGTCATCATAGTATCCATTAAAATGAAGTCATGCGCCTGTATGTAACCTAGTGCGCCCAAAACATTTAAGAACTGGGCTGCTTGTATTAAAGTAAGTTTAATTTCACTTCTAAACTGATGCGTCTTATTTGCCAGTTATGTTTGCTGTACTTTTTATAGTAAAGCCAAAGCTGGTGTAGATTTTATTGTGGTTTTATTGCTATTGACCATAGATGTTCCCTAGTGCAACCAAATACTTATTGTCCATTGATGAAATAGCAAAATTCAATACCACCAGATTTTCAGCTATACTCATCCCAAAATCCGGGTGATAGGCTGCACAATAACATATGATCCGACAAAGACCCAAATCAAATCCCGATTCCTGGACCTGGCAAAAGAGGCATTCACAGATGAAATAAATCCATGGAAAGCGTTTGGTGATAAGCTATAAGGAAGAACACCAGGAAGTGTCAGGTGGCTATAAGATCAACAGGCTAAATAGCAGAGGCAACTGATCAATAGGTCTGTCTCCATTTGCAGTTCTGAATTCATGTACACATTGTACAGGTGGTGTCTCTAAGCAATAGGAGCTCTGACGGAATCCCCTTTGCCTTTCAACAAGATGATTGGTGTTGTTGACAAAGCCAAGGAGTCTAACTTTATGAGTGTGTTTGTTGAATTCTTGATTGTTTGGGTCAGCTACACTGTATTATTATGTTCTCAAAACAGCAGTTCAACAGAAAAGTGTTTTGTTATCATATAGATTGGGGGATTGTTATGTGTTGACAGCCAGATTATTATTAGCGTTTGGTCACAGAATTTACATCGCAAACAAACCAGATAATATGTCATTTAGAGGGCTTCCCCAAAGCCAAAAGTAGCCCTCCCCTTATCATAGTGCAACCTACCGATAACACCTATCCTAATCCCCATATTGAGACAGACCTATTAGCCAACATCATTGGATCCCAAATCTTTCCGTCTGGAACTTTCAGCAAAATTATAACTAGATGCAATTCAGATAAAACAATATTATTATTATTGGAAGCCCAATGTTTACATCAGTGTCTCTACTTGGGTTAATGTGACGTGTTGAAACAGGTGAAACTCCTGTTCTCCAATCTCATCAATCACAATCAACCATCCATCTATCCATCTATTGGGGCAAATTTTTTCAATCGTGGTAATATATCAATCTTTTTTTAAAGCAGACATTGTGAGTTGCTCGGTGATGCGCTCTGCCCTTATTCTACCAAGTCACTATTTTGATGCCTCGCCCATGCTGAAACTATGTCGATCTGCTACTGTTGTCAGGCAAAAGTGACCTTTTGAACCTATTAGACTATTAGCAGGCACTTAGGCCTCATGTGATGTTTCACCTTCTTGATCTAAAAGAGACCCTTTTAGACAGTCACTTGGGACCTTACGAACTTTGGCCCTTATAACCAGAAGACTGGCATAGCGATCTGTGATGTAGGGTCTTTTGATGTGAAAAATCAATGGAAACTGCGTAGCGTTCATACTCGATGATTTATTGGATCATTTTGGATGAGTGTGAAAAAACTAGGATCTGCTACACCTTGTAGTAATGCTGCATGGGCAATATATTCTGTATCACACCTTCTAGATGTTTTAAGAATTTAGCTTTAAAAAGTTGTCATGTGATCGGATGAGATTCATGCTTCCGTAAGCAGTTCGGTTGAGGATGTTTAGCAGTGTGTGAAGTAGGGTCTTGTGATAAGAAATATATATGAAAAAGCAAATCTGTATCAACTTTTGGTCGTAGCAATAATGTTGTGACAATGTTGATGTTCATTGTATTGTTGGTTATGACGTAGAATCGTATAGTAGTTAGTGATGTTGAAGAAATGATGTTACAAATTCGGGACGCAACACCAAGACATGAATGTGGCTTTGTGGCATGGTTCGCACGTCTGCCTTGTGCGCAGTGGATGCCCCGCTCCGGCCATGTCCATGATTGGTACGATTGCTGTTCAGTATGGTGAGCGCCACCCCCAGTGAGCCGATTTATCTGGAATTGGCGCTTTATAAAATCATACTATATTGTTATATTATTATCATTGCGTTTTGTTCATATTTTGGCAACATAATTTCTATACCATACATTTCATTGTGTCAACCAAGGAGCCTACCTTGCACCAATTAGCAATATTGTGAGAGTTGTGGACTGCGTGAGATTGCTATAGGCAATTATTTGTCAGTAGTTTTCATATCTCGAACATTAAATTTTCCATTTCTCTGTGGGAAATTTGACCTATTTGGATATCAGGATACATCACCTGATGTCACAGATGTTGTCCTTATACATGTCTGTCTGATGGGGTACCGGAAGGAAGTGGGGCGGCGGTGGCGATTGGATAAAAAGCGGGTAATTCCGATTTGCGCGACAACATTTTAATAGATCATAAATAACAATTATGATGAAATAAGGATTAATTTGAGTCTTTAAAAAGGCCAAATTGAGCCTTTTTATGATTAAAGGGCACATCTTGTCCCCCTCATGCCCCCCCTGGACTAGGGCAGGAGGGGCAGTTGCCCCCCCCCTTTGCAGCACCCCTGGTCTGATGTCCGGTAATGTCAGATGCCCACTGATTTGAAAACAATGAAGTAACTTTCCTTTCGTCAGAAAATCCTTTCCCCTTGCTTTACAATTAGAATTGAGGCTGTAAACCTCATTTGAATCAATTTTGACCAACAGAAGTTGCCAGATCCTAGAGAGTTGTGCATGTCCTTCACAAGGTAACAACATACCATGGGCGATCACATTACTTCAGACTCTCTATGCTACTGACTGTCTGGACTCTTCTGAGTGGTCCACAGAAATTGCCAAAATGGCTTGACCACATGCAACTGAGCAGTCTATCAGTAACTTGATGACTGAAAGCTCAATTTACCTTTTCATCCAGGTTTGGAAAAACCTGGATGAAAAGGTAAACTGAGCTTTAGAGGAAGAATTCACTATGCTGCTTCTTCATGTGCACTCTTGCAGTCCTTGGTATTTTATACCAACCCCAAAAATTTAAATATGTATGTTATTCGGACATTCTTCAAAATATTTCTATGAAACTTGTCAACGTGCAGATATAAATATAAAATTGGGGACGAGTTATCATACCTTTTGAAGTTCCGGAAAAAAGGATGGAAGACTTGGATGTGCTTCCTGAACATCATTGTGATGACTAACAATTGACTCCCCAGAGCTCCTTGCTTATATTTTGACATTTCACACTTTTCTATGAATAATGAAGGGAAAAAAAATCCATCTTCATAAAATGTCATTTGAAGTTCTAAATTTGAAAATATGTTTCCTTTTTTTTCGTGCAGATATGTTTTTTTTTTACATGAATCTTCAAAATATGTGGTAAAGTTCCAATTTCATTATGCAAATTTTAAAAACCATTACTTTTTGTTTGCACTAAGCAAATGAAAGAAAACCTAGCATATATGAGAATTCATGATGATGCATATAAAGAAAATAGTTCACAAGTGATTCAATGCCCTAATATTGACAGAATTCACTCAAAACATAACGTATCCATTGCCAAAATGCCATCGACATATTGACGGGTAAAATCCTGAAGGGTACCGTTTGCCTCAACCTTCTGGCTTTCACCCATCAAAAAATATTCCATTAATCTTTTTCGGTTTGATGACAATGCTAGCTGCCCACAAATTGCCATTTGATCTAAATCTGCGTACAGTTTACTGTTAAACTGAAAAGCACAAATATTATAAAAAGCAAACCTAGCAAAGAACTTATGGACTGAAGAAGACTGCAAAATTATTTCATTCTCTTCCTTAGAATGAATGTGTGGGGTTAATTCTGAGCACATTTGTCTGACACTGCTTGCAGTTGTTACAGAAGCTGTCCACAGAATGAGACACACAAACTTTCAAAAGATTGAGACAAACTGGAAGTCTGCAAATTGGTAGATTGTGACTGCCAATCTCTGTACATCGTTGCACAATTGGGCTTGGCTACTTCCGCAAATGACAAATTGTTATGTATGAACTATTTCCTCCTTCACAAATCTTGCATGATATGACCATTTGACAATGAAGATTGAGACAAACTGATACAGTCACCCTATTAGTTGCTTTTGACAAGGCTAATGGAGAGCAGTGAGAGCCGAGAAGACGTCACATTCAGCTCTAGCTCCACTTATGCAGCATTCATATCTGGAATTTAGCTTTCTCATTTATATGTTTAAGTTCACAAAGGACATAAAAGTACATTGTGTCGACTGTTGTTTACGACTACAGAAAGTGTATTGAATTACAATTGAATTATAGAGAATGGCTCATACCAAATAAGATTTCCTGGTATGGTTGTTCATTCTTCAATAACCAATAAAGAAATCTAAAAAAAATCACGAATTTAGATGACATTTTATGATTAAATAGAAAATCTGCGAATCATTATGTTTCTCCGACTGTACATTAGAGACAGAAACAAGTGCATTGGAAGATCACATGTTCCCAAGGGCATGATTACTGTGAACCTCCCAAACCTCTCACCGAAAAGCCAGTATTTCTCAAGATTCAGGCAGCGTGTGCTACTCCCCCATCACCGATTTTTTCCGTAATTTTTATCTTGGTAAATTTGACTCTCGAGGATCCATACATTTTGGGTAATTTTTGAGGCCTCTTTGAAATATTGAATTGCACAATATGTGTGCCAAAAGGTTTCATTCAGGGCACAAGCCACAATTGCCACATCAATTCAGCTACAAATCATAAAAAGTAGCAACTTTGAGTGCCTCCTGTTGTCTGCGTACTAGGTCAATCGTCATAAATGCAATATTGAATTAATCCTTAGGGCACTCATATTTTGCAATTTTCACGTAATATCCTGTCAAGCAAAGCTCAAAGCCATTCCTGATAATCTTGTGGCCGCCCCCTTTTCTTTAAGGACAGGGCCTGGCTCCGCCAGAAAAACTGTTGCTATTTCATCTAAAAGAACTGTTATTCCTATTTGCATGACTTAATAACTTCAGACCATTTGCAAAAAAAAATTTGCAGCACATGCCTTTAAGGAAGACCCTTCTTAATTGAAAAGTTTCCTGTGACACAAAAGATTGGGCTTGTTTTTTCTGTCATCAAATTAACTTTGTGTCACTTCTGCTCACTTGGGTCAACAATATCTATAACCAACATATTACCCGTAATAGAAAATTTGGAATGAGAGTTAAACAAATGGCTGTCAGCTGGATAGGTATGTCTTTTTGTGGAGAATAGAAGTATTGTCTGGCAAAATGTGTGAGATATGAAAATAAATTAACACAGTAGGGCCATTCTCAGATTTTGGATAAAAAGCCCTGGAAAATGTGGTAACAGAGTGGACTTTTGATGCAAAAAACCTGCTTTTTGAGCAATTAAAAAATATCTAAAAATGTAAAAAATTATGTAAGTGTTACTTTCGGAAGTACTTCATCTCTGATCAATCGTTATTTAATTAAAATATTGATTTTTGTGGTACCGGAGTGGACGGGAACAGGCAAAGGAGTGGACAGGAATGGTCTTGTTTTCTCTTAATAGTGCATTCTATTCGGGAGATACAAAGTTATGATTGCATTTTATGGAATCCTGTCACCTTCAGCAATATATACAGATAATTTCTTTGAAAAAGTATCACTGGTAAGCTCGTAATTGGAGGAAACGGAGTAGACATTTTAGTGGGACCAAAAAATGTTCCAATGAAAATTATGCCTTAATTGTTGAATACCTGTTTAATGAAAGTCTGCAAAGCTTTGGTAGTGGGGCACATTTGCATCTTACAACATTTAGTGGAAATTGCTCATTAAAAACAATCGCGAGCCGAGCTATGCCAAGTGGACAAAAAAATTAACATAAACTGGTGACACGCCTTTTGCATCAATTAATTCAATGAAATGTAACAAGAAAAAAGTTAAATATGATGTTTATATTAATTCAAGTCTATATTCTCATGAATCGTCCAAGGAAACTTTGGAAATGATGGTGCTTTAGGAGGAAAATTAAAACTTGATTTTTGTCCTGTTAGGTCCAGTGACAGGGAAAAACCATTGATTTGGCACAGACACACAATGCACCAAAAAAATGTCTAATAAATGACTTTTTGTTCCAAATGTAGTGGTTCTAAATAGAAATATGAATAACAGATGTAGACTGACTGATGCTTCAGATATTAATTGCATTCAAATTAATGTCAGGGAACTGGAGTGACGCAAATTGTCCCAAAATTTGAGAATGACCAAGGTCTAAGCGTTTAATTGATTCGTAAATGAGATTGATGTGGTGACTGCATGATATATTTCAGCAATTAATCTAATGCTGAACATGTTATCGAATAGATATATATATGAGTAAGAGTTAGGAAAACATTTTCGGGGGAGGGGGGTTTTGGTATTACAAGAACTGATATTGTACTTTTTTTTATATAGTGCTTTAATTTGGGATACGACTGATTATAAAAGTTTTATTTACCTTGACTGTTATTCTCTGACAGCTAAGCGTAAATTATAACATCAACACATTATTAAGTTTGCTGTGATCATTCATCCGCATGCAACTGGCGAAGGATTGTATTTCTACCCATTTCTGCCAAGTAACATTTTAAAAATGATTACTGATAAGATATCACAATCTTTGTTTAGAGAAAAAACGTTATATTCCCAAAATCACTCCTTTGGTCCCCCGCCATGCCGAAGCCTTGTTGATTGAGAAGTGACTACCCTTTTCAACCCATCAGACTATTAGTGTGTACTTAGGTCTCATGTGATGTCTCACCTTCTTGATTTAAAGAGACCCTTTTAGAGAGTCACTTAGAACCTTGTGAACTTGGGTGTCACTTATTAACTGAAGACTGCCATAGCGGCCTGTGAAGCAGGCCTTTTGACGGAAAAAATCAATGGAAGCCACCAAAAGCACTCACTCAGAGGAATTTACTGGACAAGTGAGAACATGATTATTTATTTAAGAGTCAAGTTAACCTCAATGTAAGTAGCACAATATGAAGAGGCAAATCTTTATTAACTTTTGGTCTTGATAATTCCCAGTGGACAATTGTACGTTGCATCAAGGTTGTAGCAAGATAGCAATGTTGGTTTGAAAGATGTAGAATTGTATGGTAATATGATATTGTAGAAAATGATGATGTTACAACATTCATAGTAAGCAACATCAAGATGTATCATTTTATGCAATGTTGTGGAAATGAGGTGCCCACCACCAATTAGCGATATTGTGAAGGGTTGTGAGCCGCTTGAGATTGTCAGAAAAGTAAGTATTTGTCAGTATCTTACAATTATCAAACATTTCCATTTGTAAACCACTTTCCTTCTTTAGAAAAGCCTTTCACCTTGCTCTATAAAGTAGAATTAAGGCTGCAAGCTTAACTAGAAAAAATTCTAACCAACAGCGGTTGCCAGATTCCTGGAAGAATTTTGCATGTATATCCACATACACTGGTGATCACGTTACTCGAGACTCTCTCTGTCTGGACTTTTCTGAGTGGTCCACGAAAATGGCCAGAATAGCTTGACCACATGCAACTGAACGGTCCATCAGGAACTTGATGAGGGAAAGCTCTGCCTCCCTGCACAATCTAGGCATGGAAAAATGCTATGTTCTGCTACTTTGTGAGCTCTCTTTAACACTTTTTCTGGGAGAAACCACTTTACTCTGAGCAAAAATATTGGAAAGACCCTTCAGCATTTCTTTTACACGCCGCAAACAATACTGGAATAAAATATACATGCACAAGTTGAAGAGGGACTGTAGCATTCTGCAAAAGGGTTGACTAGGACAAACCGGCATGGTCACCAAATGATTGTTGCTGCCAATTTCTCTAAAATCATGCTTAATTGCAAAATTGGGCATGTCAATTTTCCACCAGGCCTATTTGCAAATTAGTTTAGCATACATTTATCCATTCCAGCATAATCCTTCCAGTTTTAGCTGAACAGCAACAACCCAACAGCAATAGGACGTGTGAATTGTAATGTACCAAAAATATGTGTTTCTCACTCCCTGTTCAATTCTAAACTTTTTAGAATCTCTATCTGTATCTGTATTTAAGACCTCGCAACGGGAAATCCATCTCTGCAAGGGAAGTGTGTGTGCCGACATCCTGCCCAGTGCATCACTAAAATCTTCCTAAAATCCTTTTTAAAAACGGTTAAAATCCATTTGGTTGATAAAAGAGCAGGAGTCTTGGTGCAATAAAAATCCACTTCGCCAATAGCTGTTCAGTTTCTGTTTGAAGGATTCGATAGTGGCATATTCAATGGTGGATGGTGGTAGGAGATTCCACTGGCATATCGTCCTCAGCAGGAAGCTGTACCATATTGTAAAAAATTTACCTCACATGAAACTGATGAAGAATCTCCTCCCCGACGTTGTATCACTTTATTTAAAACCGTGTTACTTAAAATAACTGTAGCAAGACAAATGGGTGCCGGAAGGAAAATTTGTTGGTCTGCAAGCAGGGGGGGGGGGGTTATAGCCCAATGGTCCCCTCTCCATTACAATACCGAACATTGTCGATACCTTGGCATGGCAAGATGTAGAAATTTTCAAAAAAATTTTTGCCAATACCTAAATAAGAACTGTCATTCTGACTTAATGGTCATATTGTTCTGAGACCGGGATTTTTGAGATTGCCAGAAAAGTTGGAATTAGTATCTTCAAGGTGGATGCGTTGTGGGCGTGTGCTGATTGGCAAGGCTAATGGATCACATTCAGCTTTGCTTTACTTATGCATCATTCTTATAAGGAATTTATGTCCCTCATTGAAATTTATAAGTTCACAAAGGACAAAAAAGTACATTTTTTGTGTTGCAGTTTATCACCATATTATAAAGAAAGTGTATTGCAATATAATGGAATTATTGAGTGTGGCATATATCGCAAGAAAATAATTCTTCCTCTAGTGGTTCTTCAACAATCTATCAGTATATCCTGAACTTATAAATATTACATTTTAAGGTTATATGAAAGACTTGAGTGTATGTTCTTTCATTTTGAACAAAAACAATGTTATGGATAGAAGCATGTGTGTGTCACAGGTCTTCTCATGTCAAATGTGCTTCTTTGGAATCAAGCACATGAGAGACAGAGACGAATTAGAAGCTGTGGCCAATTTGTGTACACATGTGTAGATTACCATGAGCCACAGGTCATTCATGATTGTGAACCCCTTATACATGTCACATATTCTTGACAGCTTTTTTCCAGGGCATGAGTCATTCTAGATGCTCTTGTCATGACATTATGTTGTTCTAAGATATATCCCACAGTAGGCATGTGAAGTTCTGGCAAAAAATCATGTGATTCACACCATGTGGTTCATTGTTGTGAACCACATGCATATCATTATCTGATGTTGTTATGTAAACAATTGGAAGTGAAGTGATGATGTCACAATGTTTTGACGCTCTGATTGGTCGATGTGGTTGCTAGGGATTTTTTTGTGGTCATTCACACAACATGGTGCCTCTTGAAATTTTTTTTTTTTTTTGATTGGAGCTCTATTTTTATTGTGGGATATAAATAAAAGTTAATGGGAGTGTAGTTCACAGCAATGAACCTCAATCATATGTCAGGTCTGCTGCAGAAAAAACACTCGTCCTTCGGGCTCGTGTTGTATTCTTCCGCGACCTGACATTCATGAGGTTAATTGCTGTTAACCCTTACTGGACTGGGCTGTTCAAACTAAACAATCTCCCAGGACGATTGTGACGTCATAAGCTGTTGTTTAGGGACATAAATGGTCCCTCAGGCAGCTAGCTAGGGATGCGCATAAATGTCCTTTCAGTCCAGTAAGGGTTAACCATACTCCCATTACGTTTTATTATAATAACAGCAGCTTTTGGCAATCCTTTCACTTGGCATAGCATAAGGGTCTTTTCTGGTAAGAACAGAAGCCCAAAAACATGTAGCTATTCCATCTCGAAACAGATTTCTTTCCATTTGCATGACCTCATAACGTCCTCCCTTTGCAAAATATTTTGCAGCACAGCCGTCAAGGAAGACTCTTCGTAATTGAAAAGTGTCCTGTCACACAAACAATTCTGCCACCCAATGTTTACAGTGCCTTCAAATCTGTTCCATTTCTGCAGACTCTTGTCAACAGTTTTTATAATCATTCCTTAGAGCAGATTCATTTAGTGTGAGTTTCTCTGGCTAGTTTTCTCAGTGTCCATGTTACATTTTCAGCTTGCCTGATTGGTCAATCAGCAGCAAAACATCCTTCAAATATTTTAGTTGAACGTGGAAAGGAATTAAAAATGTCATTTTCTGCTTCAGTAAGCAGCTTATTTTGGTCCTTAGACAAGATTAGTTGCATGGGAAACACTTACAGTGACTATACCTCCACCAAACACGTCAGTGGTTTTGATATACGTTTTTAAGGTATCCAACTTAGATTTATGTCATGTAGGTCAGTGTCTCACTCTCAACTCACTCTCAACTCTCAACCATTCACATGATGTATATTTGCAAAGTTTTACTATCCCCTCGGAGAAACGCATACTTGAATTTGCTGTAGGGTAAAAGTGGGTAATATCACGCAGGTGGGTAATATCATGCACCTAACTTAATAGCTATCTAATTCCTCAGCTTTGTATGAGATCAACCATGTAAGAAATGAAAAACGTGCATGTGATTATAGTGATCGGACCTGATAGTATAAATTGCTTGGAATTGGCACTGACAAGTTAGTAGGATCATTTTAAGCAATTTGCATATTTTTTTGGTATTTTAATGCTTTTTAATATAAAAGTCTCAATGCATACCAGGGGCGGATTTAGGGGGGGGCGAAAGGGGCGACCGCCCCCCCACCCCCTCAAAAAAAAAAATAATAAAAAAAAAGAAAAAAAAAATTTTTTTTTTTTTTTTTTAATCTAGAAAAAAAAAATGTATGTGGGTGTCTATACTACAGTTTGTTTCACAACATGCGAACCGGTGTTTGGCTTGACTGCTCAGCATCTAAAGGTCACACAGTAGAAAGACACATACTCGTAGATAGATGAGCTATTCTGTGATTTTTCATCCAATTTTGTGACGTTTTGGTGCCGTTTTTGTCAGATTTTTGACGACAACTGCCCATTCTAGAAATGAGACAGACTGTAACAGCACTTTCTACATTAGGCTTGTTTAGTCATTATTGTTTGATTCTGATTTCTGTTAGATTTGTTCGGTTTGACCGACCAGATATTTGATGTTGTAGGCCTACTGTAAAAGCAAACTCTGCTGTTCTTGTTTGTCTCACAGCAGTGTTGATTAAGCTTTTGTTTTGGTAGTTCAAACTTTAGATCATTACCTTGGTTCTTTTTGTCAATTATCTTACAAATTACTGTTTATTCTTCATTCTATCTCAATTTTTGCTGTACAGCATAGACATGGAATGCAGGGGACTGCAGGGGGCAGGGGTATACCCCAAAGTCAATGTTCCCTCCAGTCAAGTCAGACTTGAGTCAGCTAAAGTCAAGTCTTTGTTGCATAACTTAGCCATGTTTTACCTTACAGAAATGACAAAATGCATTTCACAAACTAATAGGACTTTTGTAAAGTATATATATTCAAAATAAAAACCCACTAAAAATTGACACATTCGAATACTACCTAATAATCTGTGTACAAATATTCTGAAATTACCAAAGTTATAATGTACTGTTGAAACTATTTAACAGAAAAGTCCTATGAAATTACATTAATTCAGCTGAGGTTTACTTAGCTCAAGTGAACAACTTAGCTGACTAGTCAGTTGAAGTTCTTGCCAACCAAATCAGAGTTTTAACTCTGACAGACCGGTCTGGCTGTGGGAGGGCAGCTGCTTCCTAAAAATCTCCAAACATTATATTACATTTATAAATATTAAATTGAAACAAAGAGAAGAAAAGAACATTTCTGGCTGAAAACCCCATAACCGAACTAATGTCCCCCACTTTATTCCTTATGAATTAGGCTCTGGATTGGGTTTTGCGTCCCCCTGTCCCTTGCCTTTTTGAATTCCTTGTCCCTTTGCAGTTTTTTAATTGAAATTTAAATTCCCTGTCCCTCAGCTCTGGGTTGGGTTTTGTGTCCCGGTCTCTTGGCCATTTTACTTTTGAATTCCCTGTCCCCCATAACCCCCATCAAGAGCCTCATGAATAGAGGTAGCAGTCAAAGAAAAATGAGTGATAACATGAATTTGTCCAAGGACATCATTGACGTCACTACAGGGCCTCTCTTTTACCATTCATTGATCCTGAGTAAAAGCGGCTGTCTGTCAAACTTTTTAAAAATCAGAGTTACTGCAGCATGAAGCAATCTGTGAGGCAAAATTGATGGCTTGGTATATATTACATGGATAAAAATGGATGAAACCATGTATTTTAAATCATTTGAACCAAACTTTGATTGGGACACTGTTTCCATGTGAAATTATAAAATATCGATCAATTTGTCAAGCTTGATTTAATTTGTCCCCAAGTAGTACCTGAAAAAGGTAAAAATGTGTAACAAAATTCTTTAAAAATATCCCCCTTTGAGAGCTCACAATGCGTCTCAGAAAATCTAAAAACCCTGAGCTTCTGGGGTTTTGGTATTACAAGAACTGATATTGTACTTTTTTTTATATAGTGCTTTAATTTGGGATACGACTGATTATAAAAGTTTTATTTACCTTGACTGTTATTCTCTGACAGCTAAGCGTAAATTATAACATCAACACATTATTAAGTTTGCTGTGATCATTCATCCGCATGCAACTGGCGAAGGATTGTATTTCTACCCATTTCTGCCAAGTAACATTTTAAAAATGATTACTGATAAGATATCACAATCTTTGTTTAGAGAAAAAACGTTATATTCCCAAAATCACTCCTTTGGTCCCCCGCCATGCCGAAGCCTTGTTGATTGAGAAGTGACTACCCTTTTCAACCCATCAGACTATTAGTGTGTACTTAGGTCTCATGTGATGTCTCACCTTCTTGATTTAAAGAGACCCTTTTAGAGAGTCACTTAGAACCTTGTGAACTTGGGTGTCACTTATTAACTGAAGACTGCCATAGCGGCCTGTGAAGCAGGCCTTTTGACGGAAAAAATCAATGGAAGCCACCAAAAGCACTCACTCAGAGGAATTTACTGGACAAGTGAGAACATGATTATTTATTTAAGAGTCAAGTTAACCTCAATGTAAGTAGCACAATATGAAGAGGCAAATCTTTATTAACTTTTGGTCTTGATAATTCCCAGTGGACAATTGTACGTTGCATCAAGGTTGTAGCAAGATAGCAATGTTGGTTTGAAAGATGTAGAATTGTATGGTAATATGATATTGTAGAAAATGATGATGTTACAACATTCATAGTAAGCAACATCAAGATGTATCATTTTATGCAATGTTGTGGAAATGAGGTGCCCACCACCAATTAGCGATATTGTGAAGGGTTGTGAGCCGCTTGAGATTGTCAGAAAAGTAAGTATTTGTCAGTATCTTACAATTATCAAACATTTCCATTTGTAAACCACTTTCCTTCTTTAGAAAAGCCTTTCACCTTGCTCTATAAAGTAGAATTAAGGCTGCAAGCTTAACTAGAAAAAATTCTAACCAACAGCGGTTGCCAGATTCCTGGAAGAATTTTGCATGTATATCCACATACACTGGTGATCACGTTACTCGAGACTCTCTCTGTCTGGACTTTTCTGAGTGGTCCACGAAAATGGCCAGAATAGCTTGACCACATGCAACTGAACGGTCCATCAGGAACTTGATGAGGGAAAGCTCTGCCTCCCTGCACAATCTAGGCATGGAAAAATGCTATGTTCTGCTACTTTGTGAGCTCTCTTTAACACTTTTTCTGGGAGAAACCACTTTACTCTGAGCAAAAATATTGGAAAGACCCTTCAGCATTTCTTTTACACGCCGCAAACAATACTGGAATAAAATATACATGCACAAGTTGAAGAGGGACTGTAGCATTCTGCAAAAGGGTTGACTAGGACAAACCGGCATGGTCACCAAATGATTGTTGCTGCCAATTTCTCTAAAATCATGCTTAATTGCAAAATTGGGCATGTCAATTTTCCACCAGGCCTATTTGCAAATTAGTTTAGCATACATTTATCCATTCCAGCATAATCCTTCCAGTTTTAGCTGAACAGCAACAACCCAACAGCAATAGGACGTGTGAATTGTAATGTACCAAAAATATGTGTTTCTCACTCCCTGTTCAATTCTAAACTTTTTAGAATCTCTATCTGTATCTGTATTTAAGACCTCGCAACGGGAAATCCATCTCTGCAAGGGAAGTGTGTGTGCCGACATCCTGCCCAGTGCATCACTAAAATCTTCCTAAAATCCTTTTTAAAAACCGGTTAAAATCCATTTGGTTGATAAAAGAGCAGGAGTCTTGGTGCAATAAAAATCCACTTCGCCAATAGCTGTTCAGTTTCTGTTTGAAGGATTCGATAGTGGCATATTCAATGGTGGATGGTGGTAGGAGATTCCACTGGCATATCGTCCTCAGCAGGAAGCTGTACCATATTGTAAAAAATTTACCTCACATGAAACTGATGAAGAATCTCCTCCCCGACGTTGTATCACTTTATTTAAAACCGTGTTACTTAAAATAACTGTAGCAAGACAAATGGGTGCCGGAAGGAAAATTTGTTGGTCTGCAAGCAGGGGGGGGGGGGTTATAGCCCAATGGTCCCCTCTCCATTACAATACCGAACATTGTCAATACCTTGGCATGGCAAGATGTAGAAATTTTCAAAAAAATTTTTGCCAATACCTAAATAAGAACTGTCATTCTGACTTAATGGTCATATTGTTCTGAGACCGGGATTTTTGAGATTGCCAGAAAAGTTGGAATTAGTATCTTCAAGGTGGATGCGTTGTGGGCGTGTGCTGATTGGCAAGGCTAATGGATCACATTCAGCTTTGCTTTACTTATGCATCATTCTTATAAGGAATTTATGTCCCTCATTGAAATTTATAAGTTCACAAAGGACAAAAAAGTACATTTTTTGTGTTGCAGTTTATCACCATATTATAAAGAAAGTGTATTGCAATATAATGGAATTATTGAGTGTGGCATATATCGCAAGAAAATAATTCTTCCTCTAGTGGTTCTTCAACAATCTATCAGTATATCCTGAACTTATAAATATTACATTTTAAGGTTATATGAAAGACTTGAGTGTATGTTCTTTCATTTTGAACAAAAACAATGTTATGGATAGAAGCATGTGTGTGTCACAGGTCTTCTCATGTCAAATGTGCTTCTTTGGAATCAAGCACATGAGAGACAGAGACGAATTAGAAGCTGTGGCCAATTTGTGTACACATGTGTAGATTACCATGAGCCACAGGTCATTCATGATTGTGAACCCCTTATACATGTCACATATTCTTGACAGCTTTTTTCCAGGGCATGAGTCATTCTAGATGCTCTTGTCATGACATTATGTTGTTCTAAGATATATCCCACAGTAGGCATGTGAAGTTCTGGCAAAAAATCATGTGATTCACACCATGTGGTTCATTGTTGTGAACCACATGCATATCATTATCTGATGTTGTTATGTAAACAATTGGAAGTGAAGTGATGATGTCACAATGTTTTGACGCTCTGATTGGTCGATGTGGTTGCTAGGAATCTTTTTGTGGTCATTCACACAACATGGTGCCTCTTGAAATTTTTTTTTTTTTTTGATTGGAGCTCTATTTTTATTGTGGGATATAAATAAAAGTTAATGGGAGTGTAGTTCACAGCAATGAACCTCAATCATATGTCAGGTCTGCTGCAGAAAAAACACTCGTCCTTCGGGCTCGTGTTGTATTCTTCCGCGACCTGACATTCATGAGGTTAATTGCTGTTAACCCTTACTGGACTGGGCTGTTCAAACTAAACAATCTCCCAGGACGATTGTGACGTCATAAGCTGTTGTTTAGGGACATAAATGGTCCCTCAGGCAGCTAGCTAGGGATGCGCATAAATGTCCTTTCAGTCCAGTAAGGGTTAACCATACTCCCATTACGTTTTATTATAATAACAGCAGCTTTTGGCAATCCTTTCACTTGGCATAGCATAAGGGTCTTTTCTGGTAAGAACAGAAGCCCAAAAACATGTAGCTATTCCATCTCGAAACAGATTTCTTTCCATTTGCATGACCTCATAACGTCCTCCCTTTGCAAAATATTTTGCAGCACAGCCGTCAAGGAAGACTCTTCGTAATTGAAAAGTGTCCTGTCACACAAACAATTCTGCCACCCAATGTTTACAGTGCCTTCAAATCTGTTCCATTTCTGCAGACTCTTGTCAACAGTTTTTATAATCATTCCTTAGAGCAGATTCATTTAGTGTGAGTTTCTCTGGCTAGTTTTCTCAGTGTCCATGTTACATTTTCAGCTTGCCTGATTGGTCAATCAGCAGCAAAACATCCTTCAAATATTTTAGTTGAACGTGGAAAGGAATTAAAAATGTCATTTTCTGCTTCAGTAAGCAGCTTATTTTGGTCCTTAGACAAGATTAGTTGCATGGGAAACACTTACAGTGACTATACCTCCACCAAACACGTCAGTGGTTTTGATATACGTTTTTAAGGTATCCAACTTAGATTTATGTCATGTAGGTCAGTGTCTCACTCTCAACTCACTCTCAACTCTCAACCATTCACATGATGTATATTTGCAAAGTTTTACTATCCCCTCGGAGAAACGCAAAAATTTTTTTTTTTTTTTTTTAATCTAGAAAAAAAAAATGTATGTGGGTGTCTATACTACAGTTTGTTTCACAACATGCGAACCGGTGTTTGGCTTGACTGCTCAGCATCTAAAGGTCACACAGTAGAAAGACACATACTCGTAGATAGATGAGCTATTCTGTCAATTTTTCATCCAATTTTGTGACGTTTTGGTGCCGTTTTTGTCAGATTTTTGACGACAACTGCCCATTCTAGAAATGAGACAGACTGTAACAGCACTTTCTACATTAGGCTTGTTTAGTCATTATTGTTTGATTCTGATTTCTGTTAGATTTGTTCGGTTTGACCGACCAGATATTTGATGTTGTAGGCCTACTGTAAAAGCAAACTCTGCTGTTCTTGTTTGTCTCACAGCAGTGTTGATTAAGCTTTTGTTTTGGTAGTTCAAACTTTAGATCATTACCTTGGTTCTTTTTGTCAATTATCTTACAAATTACTGTTTATTCTTCATTCTATCTCAATTTTTGCTGTACAGCATAGACATGGAATGCAGGGGACTGCAGGGGGCAGGGGTATACCCCAAAGTCAATGTTCCCTCCAGTCAAGTCAGACTTGAGTCAGCTAAAGTCAAGTCTTTGTTGCATAACTTAGCCATGTTTTACCTTACAGAAATGACAAAATGCATTTCACAAACTAATAGGACTTTTGTAAAGTATATATATTCAAAATAAAAACCCACTAAAAATTGACACATTCGAATACTACCTAATATTCTGTGTACAAAAATTCTGAAATTTCCGAAGTTATAATGTACTGTTGAAACTATTTAACAGAAAAGTCCTATGAAATTACATTAATTCAGCTGAGGTTTACTTAGCTCAAGTGAACAACTTAGCTGACTAGTCAGTTGAAGTTCTTGCCAACCAAATCAGAGTTTTAACTCTGACAGACCGGTCTGGCTGTGGGAGGGCAGCTGCTTCCTAAAAATCTCCAAACATTATATTACATTTATAAATATTAAATTGAAACAAAGAGAAGAAAAGAACATTTCTGGCTGAAAACCCCATAACCGAACTAATGTCCCCCACTTTATTCCTTATGAATTAGGCTCTGGATTGGGTTTTGCGTCCCCCTGTCCCTTGCCTTTTTGAATTCCTTGTCCCTTTGCAGTTTTTTAATTGAAATTTAAATTCCCTGTCCCTCAGCTCTGGGTTGGGTTTTGTGTCCCGGTCTCTTGGCCATTTTACTTTTGAATTCCCTGTCCCCCATAACCCCCATCAAGAGCCTCATGAATAGAGGTAGCAGTCAAAGAAAAATGAGTGATAACATGAATTTGTCCAAGGACATCATTGACGTCACTACAGGGCCTCTCTTTTACCATTCATTGATCCTGAGTAAAAGCGGCTGTCTGTCAAACTTTTTAAAAATCAGAGTTACTGCAGCATGAAGCAATCTGTGAGGCAAAATTGATGGCTTGGTATATATTACATGGATAAAAATGGATGAAACCATGTATTTTAAATCATTTGAACCAAACTTTGATTGGGACACTGTTTCCATGTGAAATTATAAAATATCGATCAATTTGTCAAGCTTGATTTAATTTGTCCCCAAGTAGTACCTGAAAAAGGTAAAAATGTGTAACAAAATTCTTTAAAAATATCCCCCTTTGAGAGCTCACAATGCGTCTCAGAAAATCTAAAAACCCTGAGCTTCTGGGGTTTTGGTATTACAAGAACTGATATTGTACTTTTTTTTATATAGTGCTTTAATTTGGGATACGACTGATTATAAAAGTTTTATTTACCTTGACTGTTATTCTCTGACAGCTAAGCGTAAATTATAACATCAACACATTATTAAGTTTGCTGTGATCATTCATCCGCATGCAACTGGCGAAGGATTGTATTTCTACCCATTTCTGCCAAGTAACATTTTAAAAATGATTACTGATAAGATATCACAATCTTTGTTTAGAGAAAAAACGTTATATTCCCAAAATCACTCCTTTGGTCCCCCGCCATGCCGAAGCCTTGTTGATTGAGAAGTGACTACCCTTTTCAACCCATCAGACTATTAGTGTGTACTTAGGTCTCATGTGATGTCTCACCTTCTTGATTTAAAGAGACCCTTTTAGAGAGTCACTTAGAACCTTGTGAACTTGGGTGTCACTTATTAACTGAAGACTGCCATAGCGGCCTGTGAAGCAGGCCTTTTGACGGAAAAAATCAATGGAAGCCACCAAAAGCACTCACTCAGAGGAATTTACTGGACAAGTGAGAACATGATTATTTATTTAAGAGTCAAGTTAACCTCAATGTAAGTAGCACAATATGAAGAGGCAAATCTTTATTAACTTTTGGTCTTGATAATTCCCAGTGGACAATTGTACGTTGCATCAAGGTTGTAGCAAGATAGCAATGTTGGTTTGAAAGATGTAGAATTGTATGGTAATATGATATTGTAGAAAATGATGATGTTACAACATTCATAGTAAGCAACATCAAGATGTATCATTTTATGCAATGTTGTGAAAATGAGGTGCCCACCACCAATTAGCGATATTGTGAAGGGTTGTGAGCCGCTTGAGATTGTCAGAAAAGTAAGTATTTGTCAGTATCTTACAATTATCAAACATTTCCATTTGTAAACCACTTTCCTTCTTTAGAAAAGCCTTTCACCTTGCTCTATAAAGTAGAATTAAGGCTGCAAGCTTAACTAGAAAAAATTCTAACCAACAGCGGTTGCCAGATTCCTGGAAGAATTTTGCATGTATATCCACATACACTGGTGATCACGTTACTCGAGACTCTCTCTGTCTGGACTTTTCTGAGTGGTCCACGAAAATGGCCAGAATAGCTTGACCACATGCAACTGAACGGTCCATCAGGAACTTGATGAGGGAAAGCTCTGCCTCCCTGCACAATCTAGGCATGGAAAAATGCTATGTTCTGCTACTTTGTGAGCTCTCTTTAACACTTTTTCTGGGAGAAACCACTTTACTCTGAGCAAAAATATTGGAAAGACCCTTCAGCATTTCTTTTACACGCCGCAAACAATACTGGAATAAAATATACATGCACAAGTTGAAGAGGGACTGTAGCATTCTGCAAAAGGGTTGACTAGGACAAACCGGCATGGTCACCAAATGATTGTTGCTGCCAATTTCTCTAAAATCATGCTTAATTGCAAAATTGGGCATGTCAATTTTCCACCAGGCCTATTTGCAAATTAGTTTAGCATACATTTATCCATTCCAGCATAATCCTTCCAGTTTTAGCTGAACAGCAACAACCCAACAGCAATAGGACGTGTGAATTGTAATGTACCAAAAATATGTGTTTCTCACTCCCTGTTCAATTCTAAACTTTTTAGAATCTCTATCTGTATCTGTATTTTTGACCTCGCAACGGGAAATCCATCTCTGCAAGGGTAGTGTGTGTGCCGACATCCTGCCCAGTGCATCACTAAAATCTTCCTAAAATCCTTTTTAAAA
This sequence comes from Platynereis dumerilii, assembly GCA_026936325.1. NCBI lineage: Eukaryota > Metazoa > Annelida > Polychaeta > Phyllodocida > Nereididae > Platynereis > Platynereis dumerilii. The sequence goes on along the minus strand of JAPTHN010000001.1, from coordinate 8,660,235 downwards.
ACCGGTTAAAATCCATTTGGTTGATAAAAGAGCAGGAGTCTTGGTGCAATAAAAATCCACTTCGCCAATAGCTGTTCAGTTTCTGTTTGAAGGATTCGATAGTGGCATATTCAATGGTGGATGGTGGTAGGAGATTCCACTGGCATATCGTCCTCAGCAGGAAGCTGTACCATATTGTAAAAAATTTACCTCACATGAAACTGATGAAGAATCTCCTCCCCGACGTTGTATCACTTTATTTAAAACCGTGTTACTTAAAATAACTGTAGCAAGACAAATGGGTGCCGGAAGGAAAATTTGTTGGTCTGCAAGCAGGGGGGGGGGGGGTTATAGCCCAATGGTCCCCTCTCCATTACAATACCGAACATTGTCAATACCTTGGCATGGCAAGATGTAGAAATTTTCAAAAAAATTTTTGCCAATACCTAAATAAGAACTGTCATTCTGACTTAATGGTCATATTGTTCTGAGACCGGGATTTTTGAGATTGCCAGAAAAGTTGGAATTAGTATCTTCAAGGTGGATGCGTTGTGGGCGTGTGCTGATTGGCAAGGCTAATGGATCACATTCAGCTTTGCTTTACTTATGCATCATTCTTATAAGGAATTTATGTCCCTCATTGAAATTTATAAGTTCACAAAGGACAAAAAAGTACATTTTTTGTGTTGCAGTTTATCACCATATTATAAAGAAAGTGTATTGCAATATAATGGAATTATTGAGTGTGGCATATATCGCAAGAAAATAATTCTTCCTCTAGTGGTTCTTCAACAATCTATCAGTATATCCTGAACTTATAAATATTACATTTTAAGGTTATATGAAAGACTTGAGTGTATGTTCTTTCATTTTGAACAAAAACAATGTTATGGATAGAAGCATGTGTGTGTCACAGGTCTTCTCATGTCAAATGTGCTTCTTTGGAATCAAGCACATGAGAGACAGAGACGAATTAGAAGCTGTGGCCAATTTGTGTACACATGTGTAGATTACCATGAGCCACAGGTCATTCATGATTGTGAACCCCTTATACATGTCACATATTCTTGACAGCTTTTTTCCAGGGCATGAGTCATTCTAGATGCTCTTGTCATGACATTATGTTGTTCTAAGATATATCCCACAGTAGGCATGTGAAGTTCTGGCAAAAAATCATGTGATTCACACCATGTGGTTCATTGTTGTGAACCACATGCATATCATTATCTGATGTTGTTATGTAAACAATTGGAAGTGAAGTGATGATGTCACAATGTTTTGACGCTCTGATTGGTCGATGTGGTTGCTAGGAATCTTTTTGTGGTCATTCACACAACATGGTGCCTCTTGAAATTTTTTTTTTTTTTTGATTGGAGCTCTATTTTTATTGTGGGATATAAATAAAAGTTAATGGGAGTGTAGTTCACAGCAATGAACCTCAATCATATGTCAGGTCTGCTGCAGAAAAAACACTCGTCCTTCGGGCTCGTGTTGTATTCTTCCGCGACCTGACATTCATGAGGTTAATTGCTGTTAACCCTTACTGGACTGGGCTGTTCAAACTAAACAATCTCCCAGGACGATTGTGACGTCATCAGCTGTTGTTTAGGGACATAAATGGTCCCTCAGGCAGCTAGCTAGGGATGCGCATAAATGTCCTTTCAGTCCAGTAAGGGTTAACCATACTCCCATTACGTTTTATTATAATAACAGCAGCTTTTGGCAATCCTTTCACTTGGCATAGCATAAGGGTCTTTTCTGGTAAGAACAGAAGCCCAAAAACATGTAGCTATTCCATCTCGAAACAGATTTCTTTCCATTTGCATGACCTCATAACGTCCTCCCTTTGCAAAATATTTTGCAGCACAGCCGTCAAGGAAGACTCTTCGTAATTGAAAAGTGTCCTGTCACACAAACAATTCTGCCACCCAATGTTTACAGTGCCTTCAAATCTGTTCCATTTCTGCAGACTCTTGTCAACAGTTTTTATAATCATTCCTTAGAGCAGATTCATTTAGTGTGAGTTTCTCTGGCTAGTTTTCTCAGTGTCCATGTTACATTTTCAGCTTGCCTGATTGGTCAATCAGCAGCAAAACATCCTTCAAATATTTTAGTTGAACGTGGAAAGGAATTAAAAATGTCATTTTCTGCTTCAGTAAGCAGCTTATTTTGGTCCTTAGACAAGATTAGTTGCATGGGAAACACTTACAGTGACTATACCTCCACCAAACACGTCAGTGGTTTTGATATACGTTTTTAAGGTATCCAACTTAGATTTATGTCATGTAGGTCAGTGTCTCACTCTCAACTCACTCTCAACTCTCAACCATTCACATGATGTATATTTGCAAAGTTTTACTATCCCCTCGGAGAAACGCATACTTGAATTTGCTGTAGGGTAAAAGTGGGTAATATCACGCAGGTGGGTAATATCATGCACCTAACTTAATAGCTATCTAATTCCTCAGCTTTGTATGAGATCAACCATGTAAGAAATGAAAAACGTGCATGTGATTATAGTGATCGGACCTGATAGTATAAATTGCTTGGAATTGGCACTGACAACTTAGTAGGATCGTTTTAGGAAATTTGCCTATTTTTTCTGAATTTTAACGCTTTTTAATATAAAAGTCTCAATGCATACCAGGGGCGGATTTAGGGGGGGGCGAAAGGGGCGACCGCCCCCCCACCCCCTCAAAAAAAAAATAATAAAAAAAAAGAAAAAAAAAATTTTTTTTTTTTTTTTTTTAATCTAGAAAAAAAAAATGTATGTGGGTGTCTATACTACAGTTTGTTTCACAACATGCGAACCGGTGTTTGGCTTGACTGCTCAGCATCTAAAGGTCACACAGTAGAAAGACACATACTCGTAGATAGATGAGCTATTCTGTGATTTTTCATCCAATTTTGTGACGTTTTGGTGCCGTTTTTGTCAGATTTTTGACGACAACTGCCCATTCTAGAAATGAGACAGACTGTAACAGCACTTTCTACATTAGGCTTGTTTAGTCATTATTGTTTGATTCTGATTTCTGTTAGATTTGTTCGGTTTGACCGACCAGATATTTGATGTTGTAGGCCTACTGTAAAAGCAAACTCTGCTGTTCTTGTTTGTCTCACAGCAGTGTTGATTAAGCTTTTGTTTTGGTAGTTCAAACTTTAGATCATTACCTTGGTTCTTTTTGTCAATTATCTTACAAATTACTGTTTATTCTTCATTCTATCTCAATTTTTGCTGTACAGCATAGACATGGAATGCAGGGGACTGCAGGGGGCAGGGGTATACCCCAAAGTCAATGTTCCCTCCAGTCAAGTCAGACTTGAGTCAGCTAAAGTCAAGTCTTTGTTGCATAACTTAGCCATGTTTTACCTTACAGAAATGACAAAATGCATTTCACAAACTAATAGGACTTTTGTAAAGTATATATACATTCAAAATAAAAACCCACTAAAAATTGACACATTCGAATACTACCTAATAATCTGTGTACAAAAATTCTGAAATTTCCGAAGTTATAATGTACTGTTGAAACTATTTAACAGAAAAGTCCTATGAAATTACATTAATTCAGCTGAGGTTTACTTAGCTCAAGTGAACAACTTAGCTGACTAGTCAGTTGAAGTTCTTGCCAACCAAATCAGAGTTTTAACTCTGACAGACCGGTCTGGCTGTGGGAGGGCAGCTGCTTCCTAAAAATCTCCAAACATTATATTACATTTATAAATATTAAATTGAAACAAAGAGAAGAAAAGAACATTTCTGGCTGAAAACCCCATAACCGAACTAATGTCCCCCACTTTATTCCTTATGAATTAGGCTCTGGATTGGGTTTTGCGTCCCCCTGTCCCTTGCCTTTTTGAATTCCTTGTCCCTTTGCAGTTTTTTAATTGAAATTTAAATTCCCTGTCCCTCAGCTCTGGGTTGGGTTTTGTGTCCCGGTCTCTTGGCCATTTTACTTTTGAATTCCCTGTCCCCCATAACCCCCATCAAGAGCCTCATGAATAGAGGTAGCAGTCAAAGAAAAATGAGTGATAACATGAATTTGTCCAAGGACATCATTGACGTCACTACAGGGCCTCTCTTTTACCATTCATTGATCCTGAGTAAAAGCGGCTGTCTGTCAAACTTTTTAAAAATCAGAGTTACTGCAGCATGAAGCAATCTGTGAGGCAAAATTGATGGCTTGGTATATATTACATGGATAAAAATGGATGAAACCATGTATTTTAAATCATTTGAACCAAACTTTGATTGGGACACTGTTTCCATGTGAAATTATAAAATATCGATCAATTTGTCAAGCTTGATTTAATTTGTCCCCAAGTAGTACCTGAAAAAGGTAAAAATGTGTAACAAAATTCTTTAAAAATATCCCCCTTTGAGAGCTCACAATGCGTCTCAGAAAATCTAAAAACCCTGAGCTTCTGGGGGCCTTGAGCGGCCCCCAGACCCCCTGCCGTTGTCATTTCGGCCCTTCGGGCCTCATCAGGTCCGCCCCCCACCTAAAGAATCCTAGATCCGCCCCTGCATACGATAGTAAATTGCAGCTAAGGTTTTTGTAACACATTCAGTGGAGAATCATGGTGTGAGAAAGACACAAGATGGGGTTTCAAAAGTTAAATTCACAGAATGTTGGGCTTGAATAAGTCAGTGGTATACATGGATATATAACGAGCATAAATCAGAGGTAATATCACTCATGATCTAGGATAGGATAGGATAGGATATAGGGTGGTTTTATGTTTTATCGGGTCATCCTGCCTTTTAGAGAATAAGAACATGTTAATTGACAGTGAAATTTAATGGAAATCTTTTCTTGAACAGGTTTAGTCATTCAGTAAACACTTTCGCACATTAGCACTGTCAGCTGAAGAGTCCATGGGAGTCAAGATATCATCCTAGACCATTAATGTTGGTATGCAAATTGAAGCTAATTTTGATACCTTTCCAAGCATGGCAATTAGAATGTTGTTCATTAAAAATTCACAAAGTTGTGGCTAACCGCGTATTGGCGAAAATGGTTGAAATGTTTCTTTTTCGTGAGAATTGAGGGGCCTTGAGAGACCACTTAGACTTGACTGATTTTCATGAAATTTTAACAAAGTGCTTTTTTCATCATTTCTCCTAAAATGAGGGGGTGTGCGATGTGAATTTCAGAAAAAAAAAATTTCCTGTACATTTTTAGGCCACCCTAATAGGATATTTATTTTCCGTTTTGTACACATGCTTTACAATGATGAGGTAAACACTTTAAAATTCAGTATAATAGCGCATTAGTAAACAGAGGAGCATGTCAAAGCCTGTACACAGGCTGTAACTGCAGCACCTTATATCACTACCGAGTAAATCATTTTAATGTTAATGAGTACCACAATATATAATGGTAAAGGTAAACAATAAACAGAGTAACTTAGATAAGGTAGAAGTAAGTAAATACATGAAGATATAAATGAAAATTTAATGATTAGGCAAGGGAAAAATAAAAAAAATAAGAGAAAAAAAATAATAAAATGAAGGGGTTGTATCACGCACATTTTGGGGGTAATATCACGCATATTTGGGTATTATCACGCACCTATTATACCAAATAACCCTTTCAAGCAAGCTGCAAAGTTTTACTTGAAGCACTTCAACTGTATAATTGGCCTCAGCCAGAACTTCATCACCATTTGGGTTCTTCAGCCACTTTTTTATCAGCAAATTTCCCAAATGTCTTTTTGTCATAATTTCCCAGACTATTGGGATGATCCAAATCAATCAGCAGCCTTGGATTACATTATCATTAAAACCATGTGCAATGTGTATTTGTATGGATAGCGGATTGATGGATGGTTTAGCTTACGTCCTGTATTATGCACTTGGGCTAATGAGGAATGGAGCAGGACACAACATTGGGGGCAAAGGATGATTGAAACTGCCATCCAACATCTACAGGGCCAAGTGACTCCCATGGTCATTTGTCGTATTTTTCCTGCTGATAATCACCAGCATGAGCATGTGGTCCATGGAACTCCATAATTTAAAATAGAAAACTATGCTGGGCAGAGTAAGACATAATCTGATGGATAACTGTTGGACATCAGAGAATGCACTGGAAACATTCACTGGAAATGTCTTGAAAGTATAATGTACAGGCCACAATTCATCAAGTGCACAAAGCAGCTCCAACGAATCTTCACGCTCTCATTGGTCAATGGTCCTTTGGACATATCTGATTCATCAGCATGTAGGGGGGTTGGTCAGATATAAAGGACCGTTCAGAATTTATGACTGGGAGGGGGGGTGGGAGTTTTGCCCGAGGGGGTACTTACTTTTCACAAATGTTTCAAGGGGGGGAGGGGGTATTAATTTTTGACAACACTTCAAAGGGGGGGGTAAAACTTTTAACAAAGAAATTTTTTTTATAAAACACGCATAAACTAAGTTTATCCATACATTTTTACATGCAAAAGTCTGCGAAATTGTGCGATTCTGTACGCGTGACCATGTATAACAGTAAATAAGTGCATATTTATTTATATGTCGAGGGGGGCGGGTACTAAAAATATGCATGAAACCTAGGGGTGGGGTACTAAAAATCCTCATGAATCTCAAGGGGGGTATCAATTTTTGACGGGAAGTTCTGGTAAAACTCCCACCCCTACCCAGTCATAAATTCTGAACAGGCCCTGAATATCATCTCTATATAACTCAATTTTTTTCGAATATGAAACATCAATCGAATTAAGCAAACAATATATAGTTATATGGTGATGACAGTATATAATCAAATCAGATAGCTCATTGGAGTAGTCAGCTCATTAGAGTCACTGTAATTTGTAAATTTGTAAATGTATTCACATTTTGTGGAAATATAACTCTTCTTTAAATAATTGCAATTTAATAATCTTGGCTAATGTTATATAATCCACCCCTTATGATTGCACACTAATCACTGTTGGTGAATTTGGGCCTTGAAGGCTTTTGAGGTCCTATAAGTCATGATTAGGGTTAAATTTAATGCTCCTGGACAAAAAATACAGTCCCATTTTCATCAGGAAATCAGCTTGCGTCATATAACACCTACTTCTGCGTGATATTAAACAGAAGTGCGTGATATTACCCCCAGAAACTGTTAAAATAACCTTAGTTACTTTAACAGAATGCATAGTGCTCTAAGATGCTGCCGACCAATGGAATTTGATATTTTTGTGTTAGCTGAGTTCAATGTTAATCGATATCTTTACTGCAGGTAATGACATTCACAATTCTTCACAACTAGCAGCTATTCACAAACAGACCAGTGTAATATCACGCACTAGGTGCGTCATATTACCCACATTTACCCTAATGCCTTTGGCCTTGTTGTGGGCCTTGTTTGTAATTATAGTGTAAAATATGTCCAGAAAGGTGCTGAAGGGTCTGAAAATCTTCAGCATGGCTACTGATCTACAGTACAACTAAAATAAAGTAGGACTACCCCAGCAGGAATGGAAAATCAGCCACTCCTTTACCCTTTCATGCCTTTTGGCTCCCGCCAAATCGCTTCCTATACCTTTACCTACTTGAAACTACCTTTTAAAATTCCATAAAATTTACATTTAACCAGCACAAATTCAAACTCCATCACCCGGATTGTGTTTGCATTTATACTACATTGCTAGCATGCTGTCTTTATGGAGCTCTAAACAAAAAAAAGGGGGGTAAGGTTGTGGTTGGCAGTCAAAGGCGGTTAGTTGTAAGGAGATTTGGAGTGGAGAGGAGAAGGGAGGGCAAAATAACGCAACAGAGGACTTCTGACAGGATATTGTCTTTCTTTATTTTGGGCTGTGCTGTATTTACTGACACGGTATAGTGGAGTCCAACAACAGAATTGATAACAACCAGATTTTCAGGTACTTTTCCTTATACGAGATGAAAGACAGCACAATCCCATAACACAGACCAATATTAAATACAGGTTACTGGACTGGACGAAAGAGCTAGTCATGCGGAGGAGAAACAGGTCTATGGAAGAACATTCAAGTCAATTTAAATGAAGAACCCAGACACTTGCGCAGTCATACAAGAAGCTTATTTTTGTTCAGCCAAAATAACAGATAAAACTGCGGAGACAGTTGACAGGTTTATGCACCAATCACATTCATTACAAAGACAGAATTGATAAAAAGCATGCATGATGGATTGATCAGTTAGTATTATTATGGCAAACACAAATGTCATACATTTTAAAGTAAAGGGAAGCTTTAATGTATCTCCTTACGGAATTGATATTTTTTGTAATTGTAATAGTCATCAATCAACAGAAGTTAGTTGGGAACAATTCCTATACACGCCATTGGCCAGGGAACATTCAAGCCATTTCTGCCAATAGAAGTGACATTACGCTGTCATTGATTTGATATCAGATTGTTTGCTTTTGAGAGCAAACCATACATCCACAAAATCACAATTTTGAGCCTCTGCACACTGAAAAAAAACTTTGTCTAAATATAGACAAATTTTGTCTGGATTTACACAAAATCGCATGTTAGCCGGTGTCCGTCCAAAGTCTTGTCTGTTCCAGACAAAATGAAATGTGTGATTTTTTTGACAATCATTTTGTCTAAAAAAATTTGTGTAAACCAACACAATATTTTGTCTGCTTTAGACATCAAAACTGTTAAAATATGTCTTAATTTAATGATAGATATTTGTCTGTTGCAACATAGACTTTGTTTAGAATTTTGTCTGTTTTGACACAGAGCATTGCTTGATTTAGCATAGACTTTGTTTAGATTGTTGTCTATTTCAGCACAGATCATTGTCTGAGGTAACAATGTATTTGTTCAGAATTTTGTCTGTTCCAGCACATGCCCTTGTGCATAATAACATAGCCTTTGTTCAGAATTTTGTCTATTTCAGCACATGCCCTTGTGCATAATAACATAGCCTTTGTTCAGAATTTTGTCTGTTCCAGCACATGCCCTTGTGTATAATAACATAGCCTTTGTTCAGAATTTTGTCTATTTTTAGCATAGGCCCTTGTTTAAAATAACGTAGCCTTTGTTCAAAATTTTGTTTATTTCAGCACATGCCCTTGTGTATAATAACATAGCCTTTGTTCAGAATTTTGTGTGTTCCAGCACATGCCCTTGTGTATAATAACATAGCCTTTGTTCAGAATTTTGTCTATTTCAACACATGCCCTTGTTTAAAATAACATGGCCTTTGTTCAGAATTTTGTCTATTTCGGCCCATGCACTTTTGTATAGCAACATAGCCTTTGTTCAGAATTTTGTCCATTTCAGCACAGATCATTGTCTGAATTAACAATTAGTAAATCTATAATAATAAATAAATATAAATAATAGGCATTTGTATAGCGCTAATTCCAGTAAACTGCTCACTAGCGCTTGGGCATTCTGGATTTATCTGTAGAAACTTTTAAATAGGTAAGTCTTAAGATATCTCCTGGCACCTTCAAGTGTTTTGGAGGCCTTGACTATCTCTGGGAGTTGGTTCCACAGTTTCGGAGCGGCATGCGAAAAGGCTCTGTCTTCATATTTGTTTTTATTACAGGAGAGTGGTTCATTTAAGAGCATTTTGTTATTGCTTCTCAGATTACAGTTTCGTTCAGACTTTGGCTGAAACATCTTTTGAATATACAAGGGAGCTTGCCCGTTTATTGCTTTCCAAGTTGTTAACATGAGTTTGAATTGTATTCTTGCTGGAATGGGCAGCCAATGTAGCTGCTTCCTGTGCTGGCTTACACTGTCATGCTTTCTCAATTTTTCAATGTGTCGAACGGCTGAGTTTTGGGCCACTTGAAGTTTATACAACAAACGACTGGATGTTCCATAAAGAAGACCATTTCCATAGTCTAGGTGAGGTGTGACAAGAGCATTAACCGCTGTTTTACAAGTTTCCTTGTCCAATGACTTCCTGATTTTTGAAATGTTTCTAATATTGAAATAGGCATTCCGACACATTTTGTTGACTTGTTTTTCCATGGTCATGTTTTTGTCAAAGATTACACCCAGATTTCTAACATGATCGACTGCATTAATTTTTACATTGTCGACATGGATTGATGATACTTGGAGTTTATTAAGTTGATGTGGACTGCCAATGAGCAGTAGTTCTGTTTTTTCTCCATTGTTACAAAGCTTATTTTCATGGAGAAATTTTCTGATATCAGCAATGCACTTTTCCATTTTTACTACGGCATTTCCTTGTTCTGAGAAAGTTGGTCTGAAAGAGAGTATAAGTTGCTCGTCATCGGCATACTTTTGGTCTTTGACTTGGTGTTTTTCAGCCACTTCACTTAATGGAGCGATGTATGAATTAAATAGGATTGGTCCTAATTTTGAACCTTGAGGAACTCCAAATTTGAGTGGCAGTCTGGTTGATATCTTGTCGTTAATTATCACTGACTGTGACCTTTCAGAAATGTATGACTTGAACCAGCATAACGCCGAATCATGAATACCGTATCTGCTTTCTAAACGTTTCAGTAGAATCTTGTGATCAATTGTGTCAAAAGCGGCAGAAAGGTCCAACAGTACAAGCATCGTTACTTCACCTTTGGTCACATTCAACATGATATCGTTATGGATCTTTGTCAGAAGGGTTTCAGTGCTGTGGAATTTTCTGTAAGCTGACTGTTTCTCATCGTCCACGTTGTTTGTAGTAAGATGGTCTGTGTATTGTTTAATAACAGCACTTTCAATAAGTTTGCCAAGGAATGACAGGTTTGATACTGGTCTATAATTCTTTTTGACTAGATCCAATCCACATTTTTTCTATGCGCAGTCAATGAATCCTTAACCCTTTAGATATATATATAAACAAGGTATATTTCATTCTCCAAAATGCAATGATAACCAAAACAAGATTTCCATTGATTATATGAATGTTTAATTAAAAAATAGCAAATAATGATACAGTGTACAGTACTTGAGGTAATATTAATCATATGCTTAGAAAAGAGTCAATATTTATTTTTTGGATAAATCATAAAGATATTTGCATAGTTCTTTCACAATATGAATGTACAAATCAAATAAAGTTTATAATTATGATTGGTCTACATACCCATCCCTGAATAAAAATGTCCTTAATTTTAATGGGCAAGTCATAAATAATGTTTTCCAATTCAAGTAGGTCATGTATCATACTGCTGCGCTTCGACAATGCTGCAGCTGCGAAGAGCAGGAAATTGTTGCTACCATGTGACACCTCCTTTGCTAAAGGAATCTTTCTCAACCCCGCATACTCGTCCATGCTTGGTCCCACCTGAATAGTAATAGATAAAGAAAAGAAACAGTGAATTACACCATTCATGCTTGTATGTATTGATCCTTACTTTGTTATTTGTCAGTCATTTTCATTCAAGTAGAGCATAATATAAACTTTCGCATGCAAATAGATTACAACCCAGTTTGTTTTGCCATACCACATGAAGAAGTAGTGTATACAAACCATGCAGTATATATTGTTGTATACCCAATGGTTCTTTTTGCATGAAGAGATATGTTGGTGGTGTTACTGCATTGTTTACCTTTGGGAAATCATGTCTAGGCAAATTCAACCGACTAGTATAGATCATCTGAGCAAAATTAGCTCTCTTGTGAATTGTATAATTGGGCAAGAATAAGACCGAATGTTTGTACGATGTTATTTTGATATGCAGCCTCACTCATGAAGAGATCTTGAGTCCTCTGTACCCACTCATGTGATTTTGTAATTTATTAATTAAACTGTTTTTCTTGAGTAACCACTACAATGTTACCAATATAATTTGTGGCTAAACTTGTCGCTACACAACATCAGCCAAAATTGACATTTGCAACATCAGAAGATTGTTGCAAGTTGTCGTTGGGCACATCTTAAACACCACAAAACATTGTAACCATTGGGTCTTATTATAATTATACACCAAGAAATATAATAACAAAATACAAACTTACTAGTGTGAAATCCACAAAATATTCCATGGTCTCTGTAAGCTGCCATTTTTGCCACAACGTCTGCAAAAAAAGAATGCTGACCATTTAATGAGGAAAGAAGATGATTTACCAAATAAGATTCTGCAACTATACCAATAAGGTAAACTAGATTTGTGTGTATTGAGAAAATCAACCGATATATAGCGTAATTCGAAATGTATTAGTATTTATTGACCATATTTGAAAATATACACAATATTATTTTCAATTTTTGTCTAACAAGTGCCATATACATACTCCAGTCTTGTATGTCTTTATCAATTGTTCACTCATAAAATATATTTAATTTACAAAATAGTTATGTTGAGTTATCCAATTAGTAAAATTATCTTGTATAAAACATCTGCAATTGGCATAGTTGTAATATAAAAAAGATAAAGGTGCTGCCCAAGGTGGCCACGCATTATAAATGTTGTGTTGTAACTCTATTCTGTAAAAGAATAAATAGTTAGAGCCACCTTCCTAATTCTTTGCGATGTGCTCCTTTCTTACCTGCTTATAAATCAATTCCATCATTTGCAATTTTAAGATCATCTCTTTCATTCTATTGTTGAGGTTTTGGTGTAGCTTTGGCAGCAGTGCTGGTGTAGCTTTGACAGCAGTGCTGGTGCCATTCTCTCCCATTTCCCAGCAAAATTATCGAAATGTCTGGCCAACTAGTTGAGAAATCGTTGTCACTCTGAAATAAACAATTACAAGTATTGAATACAGACAGAAACAAAACTGAAGTTGTCCTACTACTGTCTTTGCATGAGTAGAAATTCATAAGCAAAGAGCAAAATCAAGGCTTTAGTAATGTATGACTGATGTGTCAAGTGATCAGTAGCAAAGACTGGTGCTCAAAACATTCTACTACAAACACACACATTATTTTTAAAAATGCACTCTGGACTCTTTAATGAGCACACAGAACAATTGTAATGCTTTTATAACCCTGCCCATTTCCCATCTCCTTCAATTTCAGAGTACTGTATCTCCGGGAATTACAAGCCCTCACTTACATCATACATGTACATGTAATGAACCATGTCCTGTGTACCACACACACTACTACCATCCCAATCGTAACCAATGTACGGTCCATAGGCACCGGCGGTCAATACATTTTGGGGGTCTGCCCAAAAAATATCGTCGAAATTGCCCCAAAATCTAAGTTCACAAAATATTCAGCCCGAAACCATCTGAAAAATTTATATTTCAAAATTTTATTTCTGGGGGGCTGCAACCCCCCCCCCCAGCCCCTGGCTCCTATATCTGAATGTACCATTTCCAACTATTCCAAACATACTACTCATAGAGATGGCTTTAGCCCGATATCTATGCGCTAGCCCTGTACCCCATATATATTTTTATCCAAATATGGCACATCCACGCATGGTAGTGAGCGCACATACACGCGCGTGTACATGTAATTGCGCGCATACTCACGCGTGTATATGGGTTCACGACCACCTGTGGACATGCCATCCAGCGCATTCGTGGACCTGTATTCACGCACACGCGTGTATGTGCCATCGTGGATATGCCATACAGCGCAAGCTTGGACATGCCATCCAGCGCAGTTTATTTATAAAACACGGGAGCCCCTCCAGGCAGTGGCGTATCTAAGGGAGGTGGAGGAGGGGTTTTTCTTTTTCTAGCTTGGGTGATTTGATTTGATTTGTCATGACTGGCCAGGATACCACATAGAACTATCAACTATCCCAAGCACCAATGTCCCACATCTATGCACTAACCATTTACCTGTCCTTAAGGCTTTTAAAGTATCCCAAACAGCAACTATCCCAAGCATGACCAAGGTCCAACATCTATGCACTAACACTAAACCTACCCTCAACTGTCTCAAACATCAACTATCCCAAGCATGACCAATGTCCAGTATCTGTACACTAAACCTAATCCAAACTGACTGCCTATTTAAGAAAAAACTATCCCAATATATTCCAATGTTCTACAACTGTCCTAACCACTCTACACCTATACTCCTATAGCCACGGATATGCCCCAGTAATTCCATTGTTTTCAAAGCAACATATAAATTAGCAATATTGACAAATAAGTATATAGACGCAGTCTTCAAGCTAATAATTAACAAAATTTAATAATTAATTAAATTTTCTTAGAAATAAACAAATGAACTTTATCCCATATAATTTCATACATGAATTTTCAATGCCATATTTTTGAGACATGAATTAGCCCTTTGTAATGGCCTATATTTGACTCATGTCATGCTATTAACTTGGAAGTATCTGAGCATTGTAATAATAGTCAATTTTCCACTTAAAATATGTTATACATTACATTTGGTTCATGCATGCAATCAAAAATAATTAAAGCAAATCTTTAACTTACCTTTACATATTTCAGTCAGCCCCAGCAAACCCCACATTGTCAACTTCCCAGTGACAAATGTACTTTTAACCAAGGTTGCAACATGCTTGTCTTTTGCTAACAAATATCTAGTCAGTCTGAGGCAGTACACTTCTTAAGTGAAGCTTGATGACTTTAAAATCTAAACGAGGTCAGTTTTGATCCAGTTTAATTGTTTGCCATGTTGGCCAACAAAACAAAACATTTACAAAGAAGATTAGTCTCGTTCCAAGCAAAAGTACCCAATATTTTGAGTGAAATTTTGTGAGAAATATCAGACAAATTAGAAGTTGCTGGATCAACAGTGTGCTTTATGCTGTTTTACAACACTGTTTGTCTGTTTCACACATTATTTTGACTGGAATACACAAAGCCCATTTTACACATAGATTTTGTCTGCTATTTTACACAAAGTGTTTTTTCAGTGTGCCATTCTGAAGCCTTGTTGATCTATAACGACAAAATGGGCCCTTTTTACTCTATTAGATTATTAGCAGCCACTTAGGTTTCATGTGATGTCTCACCTTCCTGACTCTAGGAGATCCTTTTATAGAGAGTCATTTAGCACCTTATGAACTTTGGTGGCTCTTATAAACCAGCAGAGCCTTTTGATAGGGTATCAAGGGTAAATCAAAGCATGGAACCCACAAAGTGTACTCATATCACTTAGAGGTATTTACTGTGAACATATCGGTGCTTCTGCCATTAATTAGTAGCCCATTACTGACATGATTATCATTAATGTGGATGTGTTCCAGACTCTGTTTTAGCGCCAAATTAAGTTTAGAGTTAGTTTTAGGCTCATTAATAGTCATCCTGCTCCAGATTATACCTGTAAAATTTATGAATGACAATATTTAACACTCATGCAAATGTCCAAATCGAGCATACGTTCATGATTTCACGTTACAAATTTGTCAACATTAGGGTGCCAATGAAATTCGAACTTTGGAAAAGTCAAAGTCTGACGTCCTGAACTTTTTCCTTTTGGTCTTGGGATAAACTGTGCCAAATTTCTGGAAAATTAATTGATATTTAGAGGTTGCTCAACGGCACTGAAGTCTATAATGCAAGTCCAATGGGGTTCGGGGTCAAAAATTAACTTACAAGTCCCAGTAGATACATAACAGTGAAAATCTATTGGAATTATTGGTTTTGGGACCCTAATAGTGTCCTTTCATCAAAACAATCTTGTTTCCGCAAAAACAATAATGACTAGGGCTTATATGGCAGCCATTTTGAAAAATGGCTGCCAAGACCAATTTTCGCCCTAATTTTGACTTAAATTGTCTTAAGACCATCATATCTTTAAATAAAAATATGTTTTTATGTATATTAACCACAATTAATGTGTCTTTGTCACTTTGAATAAAAATGGTATTGGTCCAAGGCCAGTTAGAGCCTAAAATATGGGCAAAAATTGGTTTTGGCAGCCATTTTTCAAAAAATGACATTTTGATAAAAGGACACTATTAGGATCCCAAAATAAATAATTCCAATTTTGATTGTGGTGTATCTACTGGAACCCGTAGGTGAATTTTTGACTCCGAACCCCTTTGGATTTACATTATCAACTTCAATGCCATTGAGCAACCTCTAAATATCAATGGATTTTCATGAGATTTGGCACAGGTGACATTTCTCTATTTTTATTTTTCCGATGCATTTCATTGGCACCCTATAGTCAACATCCATATGCCAAATATTGAAAATATAAATCTCGAAACATACATACACAATTGTCAGCAATGCACAGAGATAGAGGTTGGAAAATACTTCTACATGTGTGTTAGGAAATACACATTCATCCACTCTTGTATGTGTAACAAATAACAATTTAATGAAATATATTATGTGCGTTTATAATTTGTAAGGTATCCACATTACATGGAACAACATATTCCAGACTCCCTATGCTACAGCCTGTCTGGACTCATCTGAGTGGTTTACAAAAATGCTCCAAATGGCTTGACCACTTGCAACTGAGTCGTCCATCAGTAACTTGATGAAGCCCTGAGAAAAAGCTCTGCCTACCTTTTTACCTTCAGCGAACGAAGTTCGAAGAAGGTATTGTAATCACTTGGGTAAAAATGCTGTCCGTCCGCCGGGCGGGCGGGCGGTCGGGCGGCGGGCGGATAGATCGTTTCCGACCCAGCACTCGGCCTCTATTGAATGTACGTGGATGAAATTTGGTACACATCTAGCCTGTATGGTCTAGTTGTGCCTTTTGATGGTCTGATGAATAAATCTTAAATACTTTTTTAAATAATTAACAAAATATACTAATTTTTTTTTTTCGTTTCCGGGCCAAGGCTCGGTCATTATTACATGTGCATGGATGAAATTTGGCGGCCTATATGGTCTAGTTGTGCCTTTTGATGGTCTCATTGACAGATATTCTATACTTTTTGAAAAAATAAAAAAACATATTTTTTTGGTTTTTACAGCTAAGACTCGGTCACTATTGCATGTACATGGATAAAGTTTGGTACACATATGGTCAATATGGTGTAGTTGTGCCTTTTGAAAGGTCTAATGGAAAATATTATGTACTTTTTGAAATATTGAAAAAAAAAATAAATAAATGTTTTGTTTCTGGCCCAACATCCGATCACAATTCCATATACATGGATGAAGTTTGGTACACGTATGGCTTATATGGTGTAGTTGTGCCTTTTCATGGTCAGACAGATGGCTATTCTATAGTTTTTGTAATATTGAGAAAAAATATTTAAAATAATTTTTTTTATATCGGAGTCGAAACTTTTGCATTTACAGTAATGCAAATTTCTAAACAAATCCCCTATGCAATGTAGCAGTGCTTTTTGATGCTTATAACACTTTATCAATCATTGCAACAACTTCAGAAAATTATAACAGCGTTATATTTTTTGGTTTTCAACCGGCACCTCATAACCTGTACTTTGTACATGCGAAACTATACCATAATATGCGTAAATTAGTCTAATAAGGCCTTTCCCTGATTTTACAAATCCTGGGAAGCAGGGCTCAAAAATATCCATCAGCTTTTCCCAAACCCAATCATCAGAAATTGCTACCAACTTCAGAACATTAAAAGATGTCATGCCATTCTGGTATTATATTAATAAATTTTTATAAACATTCAAATTAAGTATACAAGTTTGATTAAAGTTATTATACATTTTAAAGCTCCGGGACAATTATTGTGAAGACTATAATCACGTATACGTTTTCTTGGGAAGTGCACACTGCTTTTATTTTGTCACTTCATACTTTCACTATGAAGAATTAATAAAAAAAACAATTTTTTAAAGTTATATATAATTGAGATCATAATATGAAAATATGTTTTCTTTCTTTCATTCCAATGTGGATTTTCTCATGAATCCTTATAATACGTGGTTAAGTTCCAATTTCATTATGTAAATAGAACCATTACTTTTTTGTTTGCTCTTAGTAAAAGAAGGAAACCCTTGTATATATGTGAATGCATGCTGAAGCATACGAAAATAGTTCACAAGTGATTCAATGCCCTACTTTGGAAATTCATTTAACATATGAAATATTCATAGGCAAATGCCATTGATATGACATTTATAATTATATCTTTTGTAGGTTACAGAAATGTCTGCCCACAGACCAAAGAATCACAGTTTTAAAATAGTCCTAGATGTATAAGGTTTTATGACAATATATCTCTTAATTGAAAGGCATGCATGTTTCTGAAAGGGAAGATGTCCTGACGAAGACAATTTCATTCTCAAAATGAGGTAGTCCTGTTGCTTTGCAGAACATTTGTCTCACATGCTACTTGCAGTTCTTAGAGCAGCTGTCTTCAAATTGAGACACAGTAATTATTACTGCAGATTCATTTAGTATGAGTTTTTATGGACAGTTTTCTCACTATCTACGTAGCATTTTAAGTTTGTCTGATTGGTCAATAAGCAATAAATCGTCCTCTGAATCTGTATGTTGAACTGTGAAAAACGTAGCAAATACTAGCAATTCTGCTCCACTGAGCAGCTGAGTTTGGTTTGCACACAAGATTAGCCACCACCAAACACGTTCACTGGACTTGATATACGTTTTGTGGTATTCAAATTAGTTTTATAGTACGAAATTCAGTCTCTCAACCAATCACATGAAGTACATTAGCCACGTTTCACTGGCCTATTTTAGAAACTCATACTTATTGAAATTGCAGTAACAGATTAAGACAAACTAGAAGTCTGCAAATTGGAGGATTGGGACAACAGTGCTCGAGTAGTGCAGCAAGTTGGATGTTACTGCGTATCTCACTATAATTGTGCACAATTGGGCATGGCTATTTCCATAATTGACAAATTGTTTTGCATAAAAAAACTTCCTCCTTCACAAATCTTGCATGTGTACCCATTTTTCTCATGCACATTGAACTTCCGCTTGTTGTAACACAACACTGCCAGTTGATTGAAATGGACTAGCGCTCTTCAAATTGGTGGACTGAGACCAACTGGCACAATCACCGAATTAGTTGCTATTGCTGATCTCTCTACAATCTTGCTCAATTGCCCTACAGCGGGCATGAACATTTTCCAGGATTTGCTAATCACTTTACAAACATAAACTTGCTGTGTGAGTCTTCCTTAAACAACAAACAACAAACCTATTGTCATACTAATAGGACTTATGAAATTCCTTTTTGGATAGTACAACAACTGTACAAAGATAAGCATAGGTTATTCACCACGGGAGAGGGAATATGTGATTTATCGCCAGAGGGCTTTATTTCCCTGCAATACTGGTATGGCATGTGATTGGCTGACTGAGGTGTCGAATGGTATAATCAGTTTTGTTCTTTGGAGTGACTAACACTTGAATCTGCCATATTTAAGTATTTAACAGCCGAGAATCATCTTTAGGAATAAATAGGACAGCTGGCTCAATCCCAGTTAAAAATTGGCATTCCAGAAATGCATCACATTCGAACATTATTGGCGGTCATTTTTAGTTGTTTTTTTTGTGCAATTTTCAAATTTGGCAATTAAATAATTGAGATAAATTAATCTTTCTTTTGAAGATTCAGGTTAGGAAGTAACCAATAGGGATTTCAATTAACATATTATGAAATATTCATTGGCAAATATCATGCTAATATAATTATTTGTCTGAAAAATATAATTATGTCAAATTCGACTCGCGTGAGTCCGTTATTGTAAGACAGCTGTTGGGTATTGACATATTTTCTTACAAGGAATGATTACTGTGAACCTCTATAAATTAATATAATTATATATATAACCCGACACCTTCTTCCTTGAGCCCCAAGCCTGATTGTGTTGTGCCATTGTTATGTTCAGGTTGCTGTCGGTTTAGCCTGCGACTATTTATGTGCTATGACAACATTAATTACACAGAGTAAATGATAAAGAAATGTTTTTCCTGAACTGTTATTTTAGAAATATTCATTACGTTAGTTAATTTACTTGATTATCACTCATTTGTACAGACGCATTTGCACAGCCAATGAACATGTAATCATCTACTCATTACATGAGGAGATAAACATGCATGGACACCAGAGGGGAGGAGAGCAGAGGTCTAATTAATTTCATCATTTCACAGTAGTGATGAAACGATTCTCCGATTAATCACCGATTTTACAAGTTACAGTTACAAGTTACAAGTTAATACATGGACGCAGGTCCTGGATAAGGACCTCTATGTCCAGATCTAAATTATGAGTCTCTCCTGTGTGCATTGGGGAGATTGGACGGAAAGTTATTTAAAAACCTTGGATGACTTTGATTGAGGGTGAGGCTATTTACAGATGAGATGAAGTGTAGATAAGATTAAGTCTGATATATATACATATATACACTGTTTAGGGCAGCCACTTTTAATTCTATCGTTAAGCCAGTGTCTAAACCCAATAATGGTTGAAAGATCAATTAGCTAAATCTGTTCTAATAGCAACTGACAATTTTTATGTCTTCTGTGAGGAGTAAACCTCCCTGACAAACTTGGTATATTTGAATATTTACAAAATCGATTTTAAATCGATTATCGAATCGGAAGTGCAACCGATTAATTGATTTCAGTGTTGAGGCCGATTTTTCATCACTATAAATTCACAGGGGAAAAACAGGTTATGTAATGTACAAGGTTACACCCCACCTCCTGATGATAAAAATGATCATTTCAGAAAGTGTAGTTAGTCATCTCATATTCTCCTCTTAATTGTCCACTAATCGTGTCATGTTGACTGTTAGATGGGCGTTTCATGGTATTTACAAGTATGTAAGCCAGTTATTCACCATGGGATTGGGAATATGTTTTTATCACACCTCGGTTGGTGAATCTCATATTTGCTCGTTTGTGGCGAACAACCAACACTCTAAAAAAATTCAGACAAAATTGGTTTTTTTGAATTCAAAATGGTTTTTTGAAAAACCAAATTTCAATGCAAAACTAACATGGATTAAAAAAAAAAAACATTTTGAATCTAAAAATGGTTTTTTGAAAAACCAAATTTCAATGCAAAATACCAACATGGATTTTTTTTAAAAATCCATGTTGGTCTTGCATTGAAATATGGTTTTTCAAAAAACCATTTTGAATCTAAAAAAACAATTTTGACCCGACATTTTTTAAAGTGAATAGTAAGGCAACAGTTGTTCAATATAAATGCACTGTTACTAATTGTTTTTGTTAAATTCATGTGATTGACGAGATGATGCATTCCATTGCAAATTAAAATTGATACTAAACTTTTCTTCTAGTCGTACAAAGCCCATGCACTAGCATCGTTGGCGAGCAATTCAACCAAGGGAAAAATAAATATCAAGATTGTGAATATATTTTTAACCGTTGTATATTTCATAGGCAGTGCATTAGAGTGCATCAGCCCTTCACTGTATGGGCTGAGTGATTCTATATGCAGCACCTCTATTTAACTGGACGGAGACTGAACTTGAATAACAAGGGGAAAGCCAGGCCTCGAAACTACATCATCGGATTATAGGCCAGTGCATGGTGTAGCATTAAATGCAGATGGTACGTAATTCATGGAATGGCGGGATGAATGTCACTTAATAAAAAATGTATCGGTTTTTGTGAAACGGGCCATATTCCAACTCACCTCTTTTTTTTGTGAAGAATATTCTTGTCATAATATTTCTTTTTTGTCTTGGTAAAAAAGTGTTTTCTCTTGCCGAAATGTATTCTTTATACATTGTGGCATTCTTTTGGCTAAAAATAAGGAATCTCTGAATATTGGATTCCTATCTCAAATAGCTCTATTATATATGATAGTTTATCATACATATAATTTTTATACCAACAGGAAAAGCATTTGATATGCTGTATTGAAGAGTGGCATTAGAAGATGAAACAGATTCTTCAAAGGCCTATAATTTAGCTATTGCTCCTTGCTAAGAGGATTCAATAATACATACATTAAAGGCAAAATTGCTGGAAGATGATCTATACACTACACAATTTTAGGCATTGTGAATGAAAGGCAACACATACAATCTAAAAAATTTCAGACAAAATTGGTTTTTTAGATTCAAAATGGTTTTTTGAAAAACCAAATTTCAATGCAAAAAACCAACATGGATTTTTTTAATTGAGCAACCACTGGCTCTGAGGGCGTTAATTGATTGCATTGAAATTTGGTTTTTCAAAAAACCATTTTGAATCTAAAAAACCAATTTTGTCCCAACATTTTTTAGAGTATATGTATTTCACAGTTCTTCCTTGATGTATTATTTTCAATTTAATATAGACATACAATTGCCCACAGGAAGCAAATTCTGATGGAAGATTCATAATTCTGTGTTTATTGAAGCTGTGCTGTTTAAAATTGTACAGGCTGGAAAAGGAAGATTTAAAGAAATGTACTTTATCTCATATTACCTTTCAATGAAATTACATTGTAAATACATTCTTTCCTGTTCAATTGTTATAAGAATATTTGTTCAGCTGAAGTATTGAAAAACGTCATAAATACATTTTCCATACTGTCTGAATCCTGTATCTTTTTTTTTATGTTGCTGGTAAATCTTATCAATTGCTTTAGCTGCTTGGTTGATCTGATTTTTGCTGGACATAAGCTTCTCATATATTATACATGTTATTGTATAACTCTGTTGTTTTAAACATCGGAAAACATTCACCCACGCACAGAAAACAATCTTGGCTTATTGGGGTTTCTACATAATCAGTTGAATGTATAAAAAACCAAATGGATTTTAAGGGTTTTTTATGGTTGGTTAAAAAAACAACAACAAATTAATAATTTAAAATACATTAATCCAGTCGGTTTAATACTGGTTTTAAACAGGGGTTTTATAAAAAGCCTGGATATTTACAAAATTTTGTCAATATTTAAATGATTTAACTTAGTTATGCATAAAACTCTGTGGGTCTGTAATTAACCAATATTCAGGGTTTATGTGCAAACAATATGCGTCTCAAATTTTGTAGTAGCAATTGTGTTGCTACGTAAGAAATTTATGATTTATTTTCTTTTGTTTTTAATCTCTATTACAATCTTTGCTAAAATTTATTTGGACAAAAAGTTATATTTTTGTAGCAGTCTTTTACAGATGATTTCATATTTGTAGACACTGGGACCAAATGTGAGGTTTGTTCCACAAATGCTATTCTATTGGGAAAAGTGATGTCCGATGAAGTGTCATCTTCTCTACTTTCAACATGGGAAACAGAGAGGCTGTTTGATTAGTCACGAATGCTGATTCTATGCTTGATTGTAAATTTACAAATAAATACATTTGTCTTGGTTTATCTTGATTCTGAAATGCATTACATATAAGACATCGGAGAGCACAAACGCAGCTAAGCCATCAGCAAGATGTGAGGAATTTTTATGAAGCTGCTGTGGACTTCTTAATGCAAGATCAAATAACGTCTACATGAACGAACAAATAAGGTGTTGGTAATGGTGAAGAAATGAGAGATGTTTATTGACTACTTATGTTTCTGTGGTGCTTTCTCAGAAGCTGTACATCCACACTGTGCATATGATTGGAATCTATAAATACTCTAAGGTCTGCAGTGTAAATGGATGCCACTGTATAGCACATGACTGTGTTGCATAAGGTAGTTGGCACAGGCGTACTTAAAAAAACTGTCAGATTGAAATTTCAAATCAAGTTTTTTTTATCCATTGTTTATAAAAGTTAAAGGCAAACACAGATATAACAATTTATTCACCCACAAGCAGATTTGACTGATTTGTGTAACACGTAACCAATGGCAAGCGGCATTCTGTTTCCAATCTTTTGGCCTGCAGTGTATCAAAATATAACACCTTGCAAATAATTTAGCCAAGTTTCTGAACATTAATTTTGGACCCTTAGTGAAATGCATTTAGAAAATAAGTCAAGTGGCACAACCTGATCTGGTTGTGACGTAAGTTGTGCCACATGACTGTCAGTATAATTATTTTGGGAAAACTCAATATTTCAAAAATTACTTGCGAATGCTAAATACACAGTGTTTTGGCATATTGCTGATAAACTACAAGAAATTCGTTAAAAATCGATGATTGATGACACATATAAAATATGTGTTGAAAATGTGGTGAACAATTGAAAAATCCGTTGTTTAGAATTAAGTTGGTACAGCACCTTATTGCAAGTTATTCTGGATCTAAGTCATTTCAGAATGTGTATAGGACAAGGCATGAAAATTGATAAAGACACACATATATTTTTGACAATCATGAAATACAAAAACCTGAAGCTGGCCTTCAAGATTAAATTAAATCCTGTGTGACTTTTTCTCTGACACAACTGCAGTTCTTTTTAGATGGCAGTATATAGAGCAAAATATCCGATTTTTGATGGACATACAATGTACTGAGTGACATACCTGAGGTGTCATCCGAGGTAGAGTCTGAAATAAAAATAAATTTTCAAAAAGTACACAATAAATGAATACGATTTTTTTTTCATCAACTGAAATTGATGGATCGTGACAGTTTCAATAAGTCTCTAATTTCAATAGATTTCCTGTGTTTTGCTCATGCACAGAGCTTCGGAAATTAATTGCAGACTTATTTGAGACTGTTCATGACAACTTGTAATCTGCTACAATTACGCTGGGTTGGACATTTATGAAGCACACAGAAAAAAACTTGGTTTTTTGGGGTTTTCTACATAATCATTTGAATGTATAAACAATCAAATGGATAAAATGGGTTAATTATTGGTTGTTAAAAAATCAAATGAATCATTTAAAAACCAGTTTGGTTAACACTGGTTTATTGGGGTTTTATAAAAAAACCACTTGGCTATTTACAAAACCACTAATGATTAAACGGTTTAATTGCAAACCAAATGAATACTTAAAACACCATGTGTCCAGGTTCACTGATCTTTAACATTGTTCACAGCTTCACATTTAAGGATATCAACACTTAATCTGGCAAGTTTGTGTTTGACATTGTTACAGCTTGTTTAAGGCTAATCACAAGGTAATTTTGTCAGATCTGAGACACTATTATATACCTTTTGTGAGAGTCAGTTGGATGGTGCAGTGACCAGGTCTGATTGATTTGTTCATTGAACATATTAAATGAAGAGGCAAGCACATCATGGTTTATCATCAGTTCCAAGGTAGGAATTTTATGATTAAGTTTCTTTTAATTTATGAGCTGCATGGGAACATTCGCTAACATTTATTAGACAAAAAAGTCACACTATTTTATGTATATATTATAGGTCTTTGAGTGTGCACATTTTTAAAAACCTGTTAGTTGCTGGTGATCAATTATCTTATTTATATTATATTAATTATGAAGTGAGGATTATATGGTTTTTGATCATCATCCAGAAATCACAATGGAAACAATTTTCATAATTGACATTTAAAGCTACAAGTTGATCTCTTAGGTTACAGTTTGTGATGTGTACTGTACATGAGGTTGTTTAATCATGTATTTCATTGGCCAATGCTTCATATTTATAGTCTATCATACAAGACTCAAAATTTTTAAGCAAAAAGGAATTCACTATTCACCTTTGAATATGGATAACTTAAATAGGACATTCTGTGTAATTTGATACATAATATTACTCTTATATAGCCACCTCAAAAAAGATCAGGTATATGACAGCAAAGCTTCAGCAATATAAATGATCATTAGTATAGGCTATTTTCCAAGGTTGCTTGTGGCACATAGTAAGAATTTCATTCCTTTCCCTGCAGGGAGTCATCTGCTGATGTCACAGAAATTGTCTTGACATCTGTCTGACGTCAGGTTATTTTAATACATAGTAAGAATTGTATTCCCTTATTTCAATAGAGTGTGCCTAACTATTAAATTATTTCTGTTTCAGCTTTTACATGAATTTAAGCTCATCCAACCAGTGGAACTGGATGAGCTTATCACCAGGACAGCTCTGGATAGGTCTCAGGAATCGTCCCTGAAAAAAACTCTTCTGAGACCCGGATTGGTGATGCCCTTGAGGCAGACGAGTGAAAAGGTGGGTCTCTGTTTCTGTTTCTGTGCACTGTTTAATGTTATCTTTCTCTCAACCCTTAAATGAAGGGCATCACATGTCACAAATTCTTTGTTAAGCTTTTTGAAGTAGTTGGCAAAGATGCACATATCATCATGAGCAAATGACAGCTGTTTTGTATGCTCTCTTTCCTAGCTTTTTAGAGATTATAATGAAACCAATGGACTGACTGTCATAAAATATGCTATAAAATTGAGTCAATTTCAAATTAAAACTACTGTATATGGCCAAAATTATGAAATGTTATGAAGAGTGTTTCAGAATCAGACAAGAAGTTAAAACTCATTGTTTCAATCTGTTCATGAAACCAATGCAATAGACACTGCGTATTATTATGCTTATGAACTTATGAAAAGTAACACGGTGATTGTGTGTATTTTCAGGAAGCCAAGTGCTCAACAGCAAACCTTGAAGAATTGTGGTCCATCTCAAAGCCCATTGGACACACGACAGCGACCATCAGCATTCCAGATGATAACAGTGTGTGCCTTTTCCCTCGTTCTTTCTTGCGTTAATGCTTATTACCGGGTGTACGACATCCGGTGTTCACCAACATTTAGAAGAACATTTTCACGTTAATGGACTATTACATTGCATTCTTCATGGACTACTACATCAACAAATGTACCATATCAGAGTATTTCTAAATATGAAAATATGTATTTCATTTGTTTTTTATGTGTTTTGTGGTTTCCTGGTGTTTATATTTGAAAATTTGAATAATAGTTATACACTTGTTATTTCTTCCTACATTTATACATATATTTGTATGCATGCTAATTTCATTTGCTTCTTATTTGAAATTCTTTAAATAAACATATATGAATAAATAAATAAAAGAAGCCTATCTATTCTCTTTCTGCTTGGATGTGTGCTCAAAATATACAAAAAAGGAAAGATGAAATTTGTCAATAAACAATTTTTTTTCTTGTACGCAACACCAATGGTGAGGTAATAAAATCGTACCTGGATATTTGAAAATCTTATCATGGTTTTCCAGCAAACCAGCTAACTTTTTATTTTTCTTTATATGGTTATGAAAGCCCTATGGGAATGATGAGACTATCCAATTGATTACTAGAAAAACCCATTTTGGTTTAATATATGCTCCATGATGGAATAATGTAAATCCAGTTATGGATATTTGTAAAACCTAAAAAGGGTGAATATTTACTTCACTTGGTTTCTATAAAAACCAAAGATGAATATGTACAAAACCAACTAATGACATATTTGATTATTCTATAAACCACAAATGGTTTAATAAACAACCAGAATATTGGTGTTGAACTGTCCTTCATAGGTTTCTTCATAAACCACTAAAGGTTTTATTATATTCCAAAGGGGATTTTAAGATGGTGGTTTTTTAAACATCCACATCAAGAGGGTTTTTTTAAAAAACCAGAAGTGGATGTATACTGGTGACAAGCCAAAAAACCACATATGGATGTTTGTGTAACCTTTTTTTCTGAGTGTGAGGATTTGATATTCCAGAATTGAGAGATATATGCAATGAAAGTTACTTGCCAAAGTACATTTTGCAGCCAGAAGACACTTACTCAGACGACCAATATGTGTGTGCTTGTCAATGAAGAAGTTTTTAAAATGTCAAATTTGATCTATACATTAGGAATGTATGCTCTGGCCATATCTTCCCCGATACTACAGCAATGCTATAAATCATACAAGTACTAAACCATACTCAAAATTATTCTGAAGCTCGCTGTATCAGTCAACTCTAAATGAGAAAACTCTTTATTAAATAAATACCATACCAAAACAAACTCGAATGCTCCTTGTATCAATTGGTTTCAAAATATGATAAACCAGAAACTATTCTCAAACATCCTTAGACTTTCTTTATAGGCCTATTAGTCAGTCTGCTCATGAATATAAATTAATTCTTAAGATGAACTGAAATATTTTGCACACACATTGGATGATTGGGAACAAAATTCTCAGCTTAGACATCACAATGCATGAAATTCACAGACATTTCTGAGTCTATGCTTACAGCTCCTACAGTAAAGTCAAAGTCAGAATAATTCTATTTAAGCAGGGAAGCCCAATCAGAGAAAATATCTGTTTTTCATTCATGGCATTGTGTTTCTAATAATTATTATGTTTATGGAGATTCTGGTAAAAAGTGCATCCAGAAATAAATCATATCGAAAATGGAAGCAAAATTGTGTTTATGCAGATTCTGGTCTTCATGCTTTCTCAAAAATAAAGATAGAGTATGCAATGATGTATATTCCATTTACATCTGAATCTGCAGCTTCTGAGACAACAGGGACATAAAGAGCCAATAAACGTCTCTCATTTCTTTGCCATTCCTGTGCTTTACCAACACCTTATTTGTGATTCATGTGGACGTCATTTGATCTTGCATTAAAAAATCTGCAGCAGCTTCATGAAAATTACTCACATCTCGCTGATGGCTTAGCTATGCTTCTGTACTCCGATGTCTTGTAAGTAATGCCTTTTGGAATCAAGACAAGTGTATTCCATTGTAGAAAGTTAAGCAAGTGTAGAACCAGCATGGTTAATATACAATACTATAACATGGAATTCATGAAGCAAAAGTGTAAGTTAGCAATGATAAAGCACTGGTGCACAATGTGACTTTGAAATATTTCTATATTGTTGGAAGCACAAATATTTTTGTACAAGGAAAATTTTATTCTTAATGTCTAGAAATCCACTGTGAATAAACACAAGTGATATAATCTGATATGAAATGTTCCAAGTTATTTTTTCAAACATGGAATAAAATTATATAGTAAATTTTGCATCACCTTACATGCGTAATTGCTACAGAAAAGTAAAATCATTATTATCAAAATTATCTTTAAATCTTTGAATCACTCAACATTATACAATATTCTTTGCATGCAGTGTAGCACCTACTATCTTTCATTTTGAATTATAAAAGATAGGATCTAATCGTGGATTGTAGCATTATTTATCACTGAGAATGCCTTTTTGGATTCTAGTGCATTTCTGTAAGCACTTGTAATTCATGGACTGTACATGTGTGACTTTCATTTCTTGGAAAGTCAGTTGCCTGGTACTCATTCTAATGCATAGCATGGCTTGAAAATATTTCACCTCCAGTGTGTAGAACATGCTCCATTTTCTAGTCATTTTCCTGATTAGCTGTCATTGTGTTCAGCACCCTGAGCCTTGCTCATTTGTGATGTAATTAAATGGCTCACTTATAATGGAAGCATCTTAGCAAAAAAGGTGTGAAAAATTCATAAAGGATTTTAGCTGCAAGTAATTGCTCAAATAGAGCCATAAAGTGTATTGCAAAATGTTACAGTTAAGCAACATGTACAAGGATAATCATATTTTAAAAATACCCTCTTCGTACATAGTTTCATTGATTTTTGTCCTTGGTTATTATTAGTAACTGCATCTTACATGTGCATAGTCCTGGTATTATTAAATCGAAGTTAAATATTCAATTTCTGTATTAACATTAACAACGTTTTTACCTTGATATTTTATAAAAACTTTACAGGTGATTTCATTAGCATGCGATTCTTGTCAATCATACTTAGCAGTGAGAAATCAATGCTTAACAGGTACTTACTATGTTTGATTTACAGGGTGGGGACCCGAAACTTGCACTGATTTGTATAGCAGATATCCATTAAACAGCTCAATGGACTGCAATGAAACTTATTAGTCAATAATCAGCTATGTCTTAAGTGTAGTATACTCAAATATTAATTCATTCTGAGCAAAAATGGCCTCACAGAGAGAGAAAATGCGGAGAGTCTCTGATTTGCTGTGCGCATAAGTTGCTCCCAGGAGAATCCCTGATACTGTTTAACTGCGCTCACAGATGGTATTTTAAAATATTAAGAAGGTAATGAGGCAGCAAAAAGGTGTCCAGAGAAGGCCAGGCAGTGGTAAAGCCAATAAGAAATGATGTCCTGATTTTATTAAGGAAGTGAGGCCAAAATTTCAGTGGACCCCCCAAATTCAATGCAGAGGCTGCCTGGAGAGATGAATGTTGGTACCAAAACAATGAGAAAGATGCATGGGTAAACTTAGGCTTGAATTTGAGTGCCAGGACCACAATGCATCTCCTGACAGCAGCGAAGAAACAAAGGAGACTTAAAAGATGCCGAAAAGTTAGGAAATACATAAGATCTCAGCAAAACAATTTTTGTGTATCCCGCATGAGAAAAACTTCACTGTAGATGTTGTTGTCAATAGGAGAAATGATAACTGCCTGGCTGGATCAACAGCTGAGGTCCAAGAGGTGTTCAGGAAAAAATATCGAGCCCAAATTGTGGTACTAGGGGTCATTGCCACTGATGGAAAAAATATGCCAGAAAACTTCAGCTTTTCTGTAAGAACAATTTTGCCGCTACCGTGTGCAGTGTGTAATTATAATAATGGTTGCCGAATAGAATGATAACATCGTCTTCTATGTCTACTTTGGGTGTGCCAAGCTACCTGTTGTGAAATCTTACTGTTTTTTAAATATTTTTCAAATAAATGTTCATTAGTGCAAGTTTTGGGTCCCCACCCTGTATGAGATGTGTGACGTTCTGTTGTTCCTGGACCAATCAGATTAACCAAAAATACTATGTATTTAGTGGCCAAAAACCTTAGAATCGCGTGCTAATGAAATCACCTGTAATAATCAAGCTTAGACAGTCTCACATATTGATTGATCAACATGTTCATGAGCAAGTGGGAGATACTGGGTTAAGTTTTGCCATTTTAGCTTTGTTGATTTGCTTCCAACTTCAGCTTATAAGTTAATCTGAATGTCACATGTTACACTATGATGTCATCTTCAAAATAATA
Organism: Platynereis dumerilii; assembly: GCA_026936325.1. Lineage (NCBI taxonomy): Eukaryota > Metazoa > Annelida > Polychaeta > Phyllodocida > Nereididae > Platynereis > Platynereis dumerilii. The sequence goes on along the minus strand of JAPTHN010000001.1, from coordinate 8,629,570 downwards.
TAGCTGAGTTTTGCGCAGTTGGACCAATAATGAAATGCTAATAGGCTTTAAGAACGGTATGTCAGGTGGTGGAACTTGCCCAGGTTGTGACGTATGTTCTGCCACATGACAGCCCACTTGCTATACAAGTTTCAATGATTGTATTTCCCCAATTAGACCCCAAAGTCAGTCAGTCATTTCACTTGACTTCAACTAACTTCATCTAACTTACTGCGATTTCCTAGGGCCCAACAAAACATTATAACTTCATAAATTTCAGAATTTTTTTCATTCATCATTTAGGTAGCAAATGCGTAAAAATTTAGGGAGTTTTCATGCTGCAGAGATTTTACAAAAGTCCTTAGAGAGTGCGGAATGCATTTTGCGCTCTTTATGCTGTTTAGAATGGTACCAAAACCATTTCTGTGAGTTAAAAATTAGCTAAGTTTTGCAACAATGACTTGACTTTAGCTGACTCAACTCTGACTACACTTGACTGAACAATAACTTGCTGCTTGGAAATCTAACTGTGACTTCACTGGTCGACTTTATGTAGTCGACTTTTGGTCTATCCCCAATATATTCAGATTAAAAGGTCTATCATTCAAAATGTTTGGCATATTACTGACTCATGATACTAAATTTATCGAACATTGATGACCATATTGAACAAACAAAATTCAACAAACACTTGAATTAGCTTATCCGTTGCTTGGAATTAGATATAACGCCTTTATGCAAATTCCTCCTGTATTGATTCTTCATGCTGCCCCAACAGTGAATTCACAACTTATCCAGTCTCCATGGAAAAGAAATGAGTTCTCCTAAAATCAAATTAGGTCTTAGATCACTATTGCACTTACTTGACTGCTTTGTTGTCCGCTGTATGTAGGATACAAAATATCTAATTTTTAATGACGAGATTGGGATTGGCACAAAGTGTACTTGAACGGAATATGTGAAGTGTCATCCAATGCACAATTTGAAATTGAAGAAGTTTACAATACGTTTACCACAAATTAATTTGTTTTTTCTGATATCAACTGAGATTGATGTCATCGTGACAGTGTCAATAAGTCTCTAATTTCAATAGATTTCCTGAGTCTCGCTCATTTTAAAAGCATTTCTTCACCACGGGATCAGGGAATGTGATTATAGCATCATGGGCAAAAGCCCTTGAGTAACAAATCACATGATTCACTCTCCCGCGGTGAATAACCTCATTTATTAATCCATTGAGGAAACCTCTCAGAATAGAAGACAACATTAATGATATCGATTCCAAAAATTTTTTAAAAGAAAACAACATTTGGCATGAATTTGACAAAGTTGAGAAATCAATGCGAAATTTAGATTTTAATTTCCCTTCTTCAATCAAACTGTTGACAGATAATTGAAATTAAGAATGAAATTTAAAATGTTTGTCAAGGCAATTTCAGAATTCCAAAATTAATATGAAAATGGATTTGTAGTGCATGCAAACCAGTTGAGAAGTAATTGTTCGCTTCAAACTAGAAAAATGCCGAGTTGATCTTGTATGTAACTGGTGATTAAATGAAATAAACTCTACAGGTCAAAGACTAAAATCATTGGCATTTTGACATCAATTTACTGAGTTTCTGGTTAATTCAAACATAAATCATGACTCTCGCACCTAGAGAATCTCTTCTGAAGTGGACTCTCCTGGCTTCTTGGAAGAAGTTCAAGCCAAGATAGAAGATTGGAGACCATTATCATTGCCAAAACTTCCTGCAGCTCATTGACACCAGTACTATTTTTTTGTAGGGACCATCTCAGATCTGTATTATAAGCTCCAAATGAGGAAAGATTTTACAGTGGCGTTCCCTAACTAAAGGGGCAAACAGAATCAGCCAAGTGCTATTTGTCATCAATTTATGTGTACTGCAGTGGTGGAGCTTCTTGAGTTTCTGGAGGGGGCCACTAGGAAGTTGGCCTTGCAGATATACTTTCCCTATAGCAGGAGTACCCTCCAAATTTACCTCCAATATTAGGAGGGTACTCATGCTACAGCGAAGGTAACTGTGACTACAATTTACAAATCAAGTATGTATTTGCCCCTCTTTATGCTCAGTAGCTCCATCACTGCATGACCTTGGGAGCCACTCAACCATGACTGTCATGGTTGAGTGATTGGGGACCATACCCAAAGCACACCTGGAGCATAATATTAACCTATAGAAATTTCCTTCAAAAAATTATATAGCCTACACCGCATCTGACGAAATTACGCAAGTGGCTTATTTTGCACTAGTACAAAAACTTTTTGGCCCAGCAGTATATACTTTTCACATAACCATTGGATTGGACTCAGAAATATACCATGTGACTTTCATCAAGTTTCGTATAGGCAAGGTTGAGTTATGCTATATATTCAAATATTTTGGTGTCTGACTAAATTATGCAAAAGTAACATAGTAAGCGGAAAGACAGTACAAAAATTTAATTTAAATAATTATGCTCAAAAACATTAGCGTTACATCATTTGGCTACTATCAACATCAAAAAAGTTTGCTCACTTGCTGTCACTGCCAAGCAATATGCATAAATTGCCTCTATTGGAATAACATTGATTTTGCACATTTTTCTAAAATTTACGCTCTCCAAAATCTAAAAAAAGTTGTGATCCTTTTAAAAATGCCTTCAAAAGTTACCACCTGATATCAATTAAATTCAGTTAAACCAAGAGACAAGTTGCGCATTGTAATTTGACAGACTGTTGAATAAGGAACTGCACATCGTAAACACGATGCAATTCCAATGGCAGGTCGCGGAAATAATTTTTGATTGCTAGCCAATTCAATGTAAGAGATGTTACTTCAGTTTCCTTTTTGTACAGCTACATAGATGGAATAAGGTGAATGCTAGAAGCATTTTCAAAATGTTTGGGACTATTTTGAGATTTTTTGCAGCATAAATTTGAAAAAAATATGCAAAATCAATGTTATTCTAATGGACACAATTTATGCATATTACTTGGCAGTGACAGCAAGTAAGCAACATTTTTTGATGTGGATAGTAGCCAAATGATGCAACGCTAATGTTTTGAGCAAAGTTATTTGAAAATTAAACTTTTTTACTGTCTTTCCACTTACTACGTTGCTTTTGCATAATTTCGTCCGACACCAAAATATTTGAATATATGGCATACCTCAACTTTGCCTGAACGAAACCTGATTAAAGTCACATGGTATAATTCTGGGCCCAATCCAATGGTTATGTGAAAAGTATACACTGCTGGCCCCAAAAGTTTTTGTACTAGTGCAAAATAAGCTACTTGCGTAATTTCGTCAGATGCGGTGTAAGTGTAAAATTATATAGCCTAAGTATATAAAGATTTGAGACAATATAAGACATGTGATAAAAGAAAACACTGTATGAGAACATTTGATATTCAACTTCTCACAAACTGGCCTGTCTAAAAGTGTAATAATCCAAATATTAAGCAAGCCACAATTAGTTTGTTGTAATGGAAATATAAATTTTCATGTTCATGACAAAGAATAATATGTAAATGGCACAGCCATGAAATTCGCGCAGCACTTTTTTAGGACTTATGGTTTTACCATACTTTCATTAAATTTATTTAATATTCAATGTATGAAAGGCAGTTATGTTACTGTTTCAAAGAAATTGAAAGATGGATATATTAAAAAATAGACAGAAATTTACCTATACTAGAAACTATTAGAAAGATAAATAGATAAAAAAAATATATAGATAGATAGATACATACATACATACATACATAGGATGGCAAATAAATAGGATTAAGGATAAATAAAATTGATAGATAATCAGCTAAATAGTAAAAAGGAAGACAAAACTGAAAGCTGCCAAATTTAAGTCTATGCTAGATTGTTGATATTACATAAAAGTGATAACAAAAACAATAACATGATCAGCATGTAGATTAATTGCTCACTGTTACATAATCATCAGTTGACAAAAATTATGTAACTTTAATTTTGTTATGTTTTCTTGTTGTCTGTTTTGAAATGAAATGAATCACATGTTTATAATATAATTTAGCTTTTCAAGGCTTATAATTAACTATTTCATAAAAATTATAGATACAGGGAATATTACTGGAGAATATTGAATTTTTAAAACACTTTTGAATATGAATATGTCATGTTTTGTTAAATTCGAAACTAAATCATTGATAAGAAGCTGGTCCCACTTGACCTAATTTCCTTCTGTCGACCATTTATGTTGAGACCATCACTTCACAGAATTTTGAAACCTTTCTTGTGCTAAATTTCGCTTCGCGAATATAAAAGGGCTTCTCATTGCTTGGTTTGTTGTCTATGTTAATAACACCTGTAATTAGGCATGCCTAATCATGAGGTAACATGTATTAGGTTTGTTAAATCACACACTCACAGTGGTACATTGGAGGTATAGATGTAACTACACATTCATAAAACATTATTTGAATATTTGGAAAATAAAATATGTGTTTGAAGAAACCTCAGGTCCCTACTATTATTTTTTTAAAGAATTTCTTGTTCTTTCTACGTTTTAGCAGGTCTACACAGTAACCACTTATTAGATGTAGAAGTATATTTATACCCTGCACTGCAGTTGCACAAAACATGAACTAAGCAGAAGCGATGTCAGTTTATTTTTCAAGTAATATCGACAATGCCTGTTGAAGCTTTGAAGACAAAAAACACAGGCTATTTTGGGTAAATGTGTAACGTGAGAGGACACCACCCTCTCTTACATCTCAACAATTTTAAACCACACACTGCTTACCCATGATGCATATAGGAGTGAGGATTTTTTCCCAATGCATGCCATGTGTTTATAGGTGGTTGCTTTAGAATGCTATCATTATTAATTTGAGGTCCAGGGTTCAATTCCACTGCATGGCAATATTTGATTGCTATATTTAGATACTAAATACTGGCCAAGCAAAGGGAGGTCTGTTAGGAGCTGTTAGGCTTGAAATTCATACTACATCTTTCTATGTGTGCCACCCTGTCCATGCTCAGAAACAACTATAGGTCAGTGAGATTCAATTACATGTTAAGGCTCAGCTCATGGGATCACTGAATTAAACAATGAACATTATGTTGTGACCACAACAACGAAGCATAACACAATTTAAGACAGAGCATAAGCTGTGCTGTCTATCTGGTGGCTTTTTGTGTGTGATGGGCTAATCAGTAATATGACCTTCATATTCCTTTATCATAAGCAGAAGTTTCTGTTATGAAAATGTTACCAAATCAACTGGAAACATTTTGACCAATGTGTTATCCTGTTATGAATATTTTATCAAATCAGTTATAGTCTAACAAACCAAATCAACTGGAAACATTTTGACCAATGTGTTATCCTGTTATGAATATTTTATCAAATCAGTTATAGTCTAACAAACCCATGTATTTTCTGCATTTTATTTTGAAGCTTGACATGGTTGACCAGAGTTCTAAATTTATTATTATCGTTTTCATAGATATGTGTTTTTTGAAAACTTCGTTTTGCAGTTAAAACCGTGACATCATTGGGTATCTGTCAATGTGATTGGTCAAATCTTCAATCTGTGACATATCAGTTCAGAGTTTGACATCACAGTTAACATGGTTAATGACAAAGGAATTTAAAACTGTCAGGCAATGTTACTATTTGTGTACAACCACAACAAACAACGTTATGTCTAAGCTGAGTCTTGCACCTCGTTGTTTTCCAAACAAAATGTGTTAATGTTTTTCACAGGACACCAGTCATCACAATTTCAAACAACTTTTTTTGTCAGTAATTGCAACTCTCCTTTGAGGCTAAGTAGTCTGTTTGGTTCAGTTACAGTGCATAGTGAAACATACATCATCCAAGTGTCACTGCACTTTGTCAGTTTCCTGAAATATGTGCTTGTAATAAACAAAATTATTCAACTAATCTCTGACATCACAGTTTTGGAATAAAGCAAATTGCAAACTTGAAAAACATGTAGCTATGAAAACGATAATAACAATTTAAATGGGATGCAGCCTGAGAACCACCGAGCTCTGCTATCACTCACAGCTCTGTGGTTTCCCCTATCTAAGTAGTTACAGCTTGCGATGTATCTATTGATAATGATTATGCCTATAGAATTAAATATGTCAAATTATCAATACAAAAGTTTGATATTGTTTACATGAAAAACCATCCTCTTTTAAGATGTTTTAAGGAAAGTAGTAGTTTATTTTCGTGATTAAAACCGGATATGCCATGTACTGACAACTAGGATACGACAGTGCAAGGGTCGTTTGAAATGTTCTGAGTCTAACTATGAGGGAGTAAAGCTATAGATCAATGAAACTTGGAATGCATTTATTTCAACTCTTCTGATGACCAACTGTGTAGCCTTTTTTACCCTCGGCAATGTATACATTGCCGACGGGTATTGTAGTTACTTTTGGAAAATTTGTCCGTCCGGCGGGCGGGCGGGCGGGCGGGCGGGCGTCCGGATAACGGGCGTCCCACTTGTGTATTGGGCCGTACTCCAAAACTATGATATGTATATTTTTCATTTTTGATACATTATTGTATCTTTTATCCTAGGTGTGCCTTTTAGTGGTCTAATCCACGTGGCATTAATACTTTTCTCGCAATTATTAAAAAATGTGAAAAAATATTTTTTTGTGTATTGGGCATTGTGCTTAAACTATGGCATGTATAGTTTTCTTTTTTTGTAAATTATTGTATCTTGCACCCTAGTTGTTCCTTTTAGGGGTCTTATCCACATGACATTACAACTTTTCTCACAATAATCGAAAAATGTAAAAATAAATTTTTTTCTATTTCCGGAGTAGAACTCAAAACCTACTATACTTATGTCACTGAAATTTGCATATAGTGTGCATTAGATACCAAGATATGGCTTTGTGGGGTCTAAATGCTCTGAGATAAAAGGGGCTGACAAATGTTCACAAAAATGTGTAAAATTACAAATTTTTCAAAACTTTGTGATTCAGTCAATTTTGCGTTTACATCTGTGAAATTTTCCTGTTAGGTGTCTAAATTAAAGCTTTTTAAACATCTCAACTCAGTTGGAATGTTGATTCTATAAATTTTGTAGGAAAAGCAAAAAACTAGAAAAAATATGGATTTATGCAAATTTTCTGACATCTCTGTCTAAAACGCCAAGATGATAATCTAAAACGCCAAGATGATAATGGTTGGATTATTAACATTTACAGCATATTATAGTTAACATACCATGAAAGAATATTTAATTGTTGTTCCACTCTCCCCAAAAGAATATTTAATTGTTGTTCCACTCTCCCCAAATATTATCAATTGTTAATATATAATTTGGACCTTGACAGCAGTAAGCATATTAAGAATCTTAACATGCATTTGCTTGTTTAAAAATATTGACAAGAAATCTTGAACTCCCAATTATAACTTTATGGCTTAAATCTAACCTCAGTGATGCCTCCTTTTATTTAGATTTTTGCATGAAAATTAAATATGAACAAATCAGACAAATTAGCTAAGAAATTAGGCAACTGAATATAGGGTATTAAAGATTTTGCTTGGTATGTTACAGAACCCGAGTTTTGCATATTTCATTATGTAATTTCACATCTTAAGATATTCTTAGATAAATGTGTCTTTTAATTAATTTCAAAACTCACCCCAATGATATTTTAGCATTTTGAAGGGAACAGATTTCTCTATTGGTTAGGAGGTACAGTATTACATAAGATTGTGTCAGAGGTATTGTCTACCCTGCTGATCCTCTCCCATGACCCAAGTCAAGAGGGTGGCTGCAATCAGTTACACAACACACTCTGTTCAACCTTCATACAAAATTTTGTTTTCTTATTTCTTAGAAATCTGTTCAAACTGCATTGATTCCACCTCACTTTTTGTATTGGAATATAAAATTAAATTTTCCAATATGATTCACAAAGCTGGGCTTTCTGAGTAAATATCCAAGCAACACTTCTCTTTATGACATCAGATTATGCAATGCTCCTCCCACAATTGCAGTGGCTTCTGTCTGAGTCTGGGAGTTACATAACATCTCCAACTTTCCCCTAAAATGAAACTTTTTAATACATTTTCTTAAAGTGTACTTAAGGAAACTGATGTTGTAATTTGTTCATTTAGTTACAATTTTCAATTTGAATAATGAAAAACAGCAAAGTAGAAGCCAGGGATAATAGTTTAGATGCAACAGGCACAATAATTCTTTGAAACAGTAAAGTATTTTACTAGTGCCAGCTGCCAAATTTGCACCATTTTATATAGCTATGACAAAAATCAGGGCTCTTGACCATCTCATAAACATCTCTTTGTGACAAGTTATTTATAGGTACTCTCACTCAAGGTTTCATTGAAAAAGCAAAAAGTGCTGTATGAAAAAAGATCAGCAATAAATGAAGAATTTGCGTGACTGAGTAGCTCATGCTTTATAGATGACCTGTTAGGTAACTGGGAAAAAAGAAGAAAGATTGATCTATAGTCCAAATGTTATTAGTCAAACGATGAAAAAGAAATTTAATCAATGGTGCTAGAAAATGACAAACATATTGGCGTTCAGATTAAAGAACTTGTATTTATTATTATGTGAGGAGTTTAATTTAAGTTATTCAGAAATCTGTGATATAATTGAGTTTTTAGCTACAGGGTAATCTATTTTATTTTTATTATTTTTATTTGTTTTTAAATTGTTTTCATTTGTCTTTTATTGTTATGTTTGTTTCTAATTATTTTGTAACTGTATATTTTATATACGAATAAAGATTAATAATAATAAGTTGATAAAAATAAATAAATAAAGAGAGATAGGTAGCTAGCTAGCTAGAAAGTAGGTAGTTAGATAGATAGATAGATAGATAGATAGATAGATAGATAGATAGATAGATAGATAGATAGATAGATAGATAGATAGATAGATAGATAGATAGATAGATAGATAGATAGATAGATAGACATGGATTTGTCCCAAGTTGGCACACAAAACAATAAAAACCTTAATTTCTGGTGAAAACATTAAGTCTTCATTCTTAGATAAAAACCTGGATTTACAATATCATTATAAAACAATTTTAATCCTGTACAATTTTTAAAGCTTTACAATGATTCAAGATTGCTACACAAGAATATATCACCAAATCCAATCATCAACTGGAATTCTTCTTTTTTCACAAATTATTCTTTGAACAAAATGCACAAAATCACCCATAGGCCTACTTGCCCGAATTACTTAATCCAAATTTAATTTAGACTTGTAGACTTATCATTTTATTTTAATCTCTTGGTAACCACTAATTTTCAGTGATGTTTCATTGGACCCCCCCCCCCCCCATCACAGTGGCACACTTCTGAGATGTGTGAAGTTTGCCACCCTCCATTCTTTTGTCAGGTTACATAACATCATTGCATAAGGTGATTATAATATCTGGGGTACAGCAGACAATAGCCAATTGATGTAGTGTTAAGCAGCTGAGGAGGGGGACTAATGAAGCCCCTTTAAGAGGAATGTCTTCAAGGGTAATTTGTAAAATGTTGTAATTTTACTGAAATTATTACAACATCCAATAATTTACTTGGCTAAATTCTAAAATGTACTCAGGATCAAGATGATGTAGAACTGAAGTCAATGAAACTGTTTGATTAAGATTTACAGACAGAACTTTATTGAACTGATAGATGTCTAATTTATTGTTCAAACAATAGCTACCCTTATTGCAATGCCCCATTGCTCACAATAGACAATGCATGGCCTGTGTTTGGAGTGCATTTAAGGCAATGGCCAGTGCTAGAATCGCAGTTAACATTCACAGAAATATATTGAGTTATTCCATATTAGACAATATTATCAGATGACACTAAGATAGGTAACGTTTTTCAGTGAATTTGTAAATTCTAATAACTTAAAATGTGCCTATATAATTATTATATAGTTTCAGTTGTATGCAGTTTCATGAAATTGTCATTTTATATTTTCTGCAGAAATTATGAAACATTTTAATAGCATAACTGATAATTGGATTGATCAAACAGTCAAAAATCAATCAATTTATCAATCTTTCTGTCTATCTATCTATCTATCTATCTATCTATCTATCTATCTAAGCAGTCCCCTACATGTCCTGACATAGGCGTATCGCAGGGGGGGGGGCAGGGGGGGTAATCGCCCCCCCCAAAAGTTTGGGAAACAGTAAAATTCGGGCAAAAAGACTAAAAAATTCGGGCAAATGATTAAATAGAAACTACTGAAAATTCATGATTTCCAAGCAATTTAATTTGAAATGTTTATAAATTTAGATCGTGAAATTCGGGCAAATGTCGCTCGCCCCCAAAAGAATTGCACGGGCCGTACGCCTATGTGTCCTGATCGTTTTCTGGCTGTCTTTATCTCAATTATTGTCCATTTCTAGCTGTCTTTATAATAGTCATTAACTGTCTATTGGGCAATGCATTGCTTTATTTTATTTACTGTCTCTCACCACTGTATAGGGTAATGTTCTTTGAGTCGGACACTTTAGAAGTGTCTCCTTGAGTCGGACACTTTTTGTTGGGCTGTATTGGCCAATTGAGAGCTCCCATACCTATATATAAGGTACCAATCTATAGCTTAAGACCTACTTCATTTGTACCCAAAATATCAGCATGATACAAACAAGTATAGTGGGTTTTTTTATGGCCCCACAGACAAGGTAAAAAACCCGTTTTTCTCTCAATTTTGTATCGGAAATGTGTGCATTTTACCAGAATATTGTCCTGTTTCAATTATCTGTTGCTGGCCTATGGCATTGATCTGACTTCTGTTTCTTTGTCACTTAGTTATGAGTAGGACTGAACTATCCTGTGCTCTAATATGGAAAGGAAGACACTAAAGCACCTGTATCTTTGATGTCATGTTTTTAGAACACAGCTATCCGACTCAAAGATACCCTATGTAATTTTTTATTTCAGAAATTTAGCCACTAATTTAGTTCTTGTGCTGTCCTACTTGTAAATTTTCTGTTAGATTTAGTAAAAACCTTTAATTTGAGGCCCTGGTTGACAATCAATAACCCATAGGCCAAGCAATATATAACATTTTAAAAATGTACAGAATTTAAGTGTCCGACTCAAAGAATTTTACCCTATTACATTCAGACAAATATAAGTTTGATAAAAACCAACTTTCTAAAATGGTAGTGGAAGAGGGGACAAATTACTGCGGGTAATCCATGCCAGGTAATATTATTCTTAATATTGTCACCGAAGCCAATCATCTTCTTGAATTAATTTTTTTAATTTTATTTCTCAAATTGCTCTTTCACGAAAAGCACAGATTTTGCCACAGGCCACCAATAGGCATACTTGCCTGAATTTCATTATCCAGATTATACCAAATTATACCACTTCTAGAGTAATGTCTTGCTAATTACTAACCATTGATTTTCCGTTCATTTGATCTTGTGCCAAACTTACTGACTCCTTGCCCATATTTTAACTGTTTCCCTCCTTTTTTTGGGGGGGGGGACCCATCACGCAAGCTGATTGCATGTGGATTTTGATTCCCACCAATACAAAATGGTGGACAGGAGACTTTTCGTGGTATTTTGCTTACAGTTCTTGGCCATTCAATGAAAGTTTTTCAACTGGAATTTCATGTTCATGAGGATATTAGAGTACCCAGTGGGGTCCAGCCTCAATGTATCCCACTGCCTGGAGAATAGCTGAGTAGCCGAGGGTATGCTGCCGCGCAGCCTATGTTTGTAGTTGCTGTGTGTTTTGCTACTGATGCTGGAGTCTGAAATGTTAAAGTTTACATCTCTGAAAATTGACATAATTTGAGCATTGTATCATCAGCTGAGACTTTCTGCATCTTCCTGGAGTGAATCGGACATATCCTAATGAATAAACTTGAAATGGAAAAGGTATCGGCAGGTTTCATCCTAGAACAGTCAATTGTCTATCATCCAACATCATTTGTTTGTTTGTTTGTTAATTTATTTCTCAGTGGAGGCCCCAAATTAAGTCGAGGCTTATCTGGCTAGGGCCAGAAATTACAAAATATTAGTAATTACATCAAATTTAAAATTAGATTGATACATTTTTCTATTATAGTATGATGGTGATAAGCAGTTTATTGTTATTAGTCCGGCAGTGAAGAGCCATTTCATGCCCTAACCCAAAGTTGGCGGTTATAGTTTTTTTCTCACTTGATTTGTGACCTTGGGACCTTCCTTTAGCACATCCTGGCGGGTTTGTTTGTGCCACCCTTGGGCATTCCAAAATATTCAAGATGGCCACCAAAATGGCCACCGAAACACAAATTTGCCATATCTCAGGCCCTAATTAGCATATGGCAACATGTGATGGGTCGTTTTCTATGTTTTCATGGTCAACAAATTCATTTATGTGGGTTTTAAAGCTCTACATGCAATATATCACTCATAAAAATCAAGATAGATGACAAAATGGCCCTCCGATTGGCATTTTTGACTTTTTTTGGCAATTGATTGACATGAAGCATGAATAAGGAGTTCATTTTCTATTTCTTTCATATCAGGAAATGCAATAGGTTACCAACAAGCCATTCACGTAATATTTGAGAATATAAATCACAGATGGCTGCCAAAAATGCAGCCAGTATAGTTGTGTTTGCCCTATATCAGCTGCTAATTGACCTGCTCTGGCAAGAGAGGGGTGACTTTTCATGCATCCATGATTCTTTTCTTGAGGATAAATAACCATAAAGGCAATATTTGACATATATATCAAGTATAGTAAACAAATTGCTACTGGGTAGCCCTGTATGTTAAAGAACTTGTTTTAAAAGTAACCCCAGCAACAGGCCTGCTATTCTGATGAACATTGCCAGATTTGAAACCCTTGCGATATGTGTATCATGCATGCCAGACGTTGATCGGAAGAGACATAAATTGGGCGTTAAATAAACTTACATGGAAGTGAAGTTTGACTGGAATCTGTTGATTCCTATGATTTTGGAGGAGATAGCAAGCAACATTCAGGAAAATGCATACTATGATGGGAGAAAATACTCCACTTAGGTTGGTATTTCATATCAACATGATTAGAGGCAGATTTCTACAATTAAAGGTAAACTTTGATGCAGATTTATCTGGAGAAGAACACAAAGTCATGTGCAATGGAGATAATCAAAATTTGAAGCAGTACCCATGTGTTCCCCAGGCCCAATGTTCCCCAGTTCCCATGTCCCCACAGTTGGGAACTAACTGGTTACACTTTGCTTGTTTGTCACACCTACCTCGTCACTGCAGACCTACCTAGTCTGCAGTGATGGACCTCAGAACATATATAGGGCTGACCCCCTCAAAATTGACTCAACAGGTGCAAAATTCCATGATATCTGTCGTCCTGAACTTTGCGGCCCCTTGAATTCCTTGGCTTTGTTAAAGATGTCACATTAGGTCACCAGGCTTATCTCATCAGTATGTGTAAAGTTTTGTGACATTCAATATTGTTTGGACGACATGTTCACTATTAGAATGAGGTAATATCTAGCATTGGCTGGATGAAGAAAATTCACTCAGCTAATTTTAGAGAAGACATGATTTTTAAGTTGTAGAGCCATAAAACCATTATCAGAAACTGTTAATATAATAGAGAGGTAGGATTTAGTTGCCAGGTGGTCAGAGTAGATAGTCTACAAGAGCAAACGATCAAATCAAATCAAATCAGTTTATTTTACGTCGGTGTTACAAGGAACAGTACAACATTAGCCAAAGGCTATTTTTACCGACAGTTAGGATAATAAATTATGATGCAGATCAAGATCGTTCTGAATCTTATAGGGTAAAACTTAAACCCGATAGTCTCTGTTCAATATAAATTATACATGATAATTTGCTAATCCAATCACACAAGTTATCATTTAATGGCAATGATCATAATGGGGACAAGAATTTACAAAGTACTATGTTAATATGTAAATGGCACTGCCATGAAATTCGCGCAGCATTGTCATTGAGGCCAATTTATCTATTTAAAGGACTGGGCAAATGGGCAGACAGATAGAATAGATAGATAAGATCAGATCTATAGATAAGATTTAGATAGATAGATAGATAGATAGATAGATAGATAGATAGATAGATAGATAGATAGATAGATCTATAGATAGATAGATAAATATAGATAAATAGATAGATAGAATGACAGATTGCATTGACAGCTGTGTAATTCAAATCTGTGTTAAATTTGGATCTATAACTTTGGATCTATTATGTTAAATTGTTGATGTTACATGACTGAGATCAATTAAACCATAGATATTCAGAGATGACTGCTTACTATTAGACTGTTACATAATTTGTTGATAGTTAATGAAGATTATGTAACCTTAAGTGTTGTTATGATTTCTTACTTGGTGAGCCATTTAAGTCATTAACTTTTGTGTTTACTTTTAATTTTCAGTCACTTCTTAAAATCAGGGGTATGGAAATAATTATTTCCAATTTTGATACACATGTTGATTTAAATCCCTGAAATCTGTCATTGGAGGTTGTTATAGGACAAGACTGAAATTTTAAAGCTATTTTGGAAGATATTTGAGGTATTTTAATTATTTACCAAACTAAACTGAATGACTTTACCAAACTAAACAGAATGACTACTTTTCAAGAACACTTCGATGCTACAGGAATTAAAATGGGAACCATTGGAACAGCGGAGAAAGAACAGCAGACTCGCTATGTTATACAAGATCAAGAAGAACCTAGTAGACATCGAAGCAGCAAAATACCTGAAGGGAGGAGATAGAAGAACAAGAGGGGCGCATAAATACTATCAGGAGAGGACGTCCAACGAGACCTATGGGAACTCCTTTTTCCCACTGACTAGGGATTGGAACGGCCAGACAGAAAACACTGCAAACTCGCCATCTCTGGAGATATTCTTCAGAAAATTGAGACGCTAAGCTGTACCTTTGGACTTTAATCAAAATTTTAATGCTGTAAATATATACGCACTGTTTTTAACCACTAGGACCACATTTTTATAGGTTGTGTCATAAGTTGTTCGCGCGCACATGTGCAGTCCTAGCAGAGCTACAACGTTCAACCACATGAACTCAGCTCTCACGTGGAAGAAGAAGAAGAAGAAGAAGAAGAAGAAACTCTGCCTAAACTACTAGCTCCACTTTTATGGCAACCACAGGCACTTCCTGTTCAGGCAGTCACTGTTGACAGGAGCACCACACAGAATGAGCTGTCCTTGTGCTAAGTGAGCTTCGCTCATGGCTGCCTTCGGCAGCCATGAGCTGCGCTCATATTAAACTTCTTAATGTTGTGTTTAGAATATCTTGCCTTGGATGGGCAAGCCATTGTACTCTTGAGAGCCTTATAAGTTATCACTGGGGATGCACCTATACCACTTATTTTACTCTAATCCGATACTGATACTGGTATTTTGTTGCCGATACTTCCGATACTGATAGTAACCATCATGATAACGAATCAGATTAACGACACCATTGGTTAGATATGGAGTACTGCCTCCGATCCTATACAGATACTGCTTTTTGGTTACCGATATCATTTATACTGATACATCCTTCCAATGTGCCTTCCATGTTGTAGTCAGGTTTTGAGAGGAGATTGCAGTTGTTGCATTTCTCTTGGTAACTGATGCTTGGTTCTTTTTTCAGAATGAGTAAAATTGCTTCATGAGGTAAAATTTTAGCAAAAAAAAAACAAACAACAGGAAGGCAACCATATAATACAAGTCAGTCTTATAATAGAGGTCTTTTAATGGTCACACACATCACTATACATGTAGATTTATTTATGTGACAAGGAGCACACAAACATGCATGATGGGTATGAAGGTATGTATGATAGAGCACTGTTAACGGAGACTGTTCTTTAATCGGGAGATTCAGGCTGATTCATATACCATTGAATATGCCTGGCTTATCGCATTACATCAAGTTTTAACAACCACTCTTTCACATCAATAATGCTTTGTGACTATGCTGCAGGCACAATGTTTTCTTGGAGGTCACAACTAGTTTAGCAAGACTGCAGCATGACCAATAGTAGTCCAGTCAATCTACTGTAAATAAGAAACATACCCGCCACAAATTGCAAAAAAAACTAAACCACTTTTTTTCTCATCATTTGGTTCTTCTCAATAACATATTAAAAATCCCACTCAATGAAAATATTGGAACAATGTTTTTTGGGTCATTGAAAATATAGCCTCTCGGAACGACGGAAATGCCATTTTCGCACATAATTTCAACATTCTTACTTCACATTTTTGACAATTGCAGCACCTACACCTACAGTACTGCCTTGGATTATGCATCAAATTAAAGGTAATAATGTAAGGCATCCATCTGTACCTCCAGTAACCATGTAGCTTTTCTCTGGATCTCACAATGTTAGTGCAAACAATGAGTTCAATCCGATGAAAATCGACAATTTTTGGCTTGAAATCTTTCTATGACTCCTACTTTTTCTCAGAGCATATATAAAGACATATACTTATGTGCAGACACATAAGTTCAAAGTTATATCTATTAGAGTTCTGAGTCTTACTATTTCACCTGCATTATGATAGTGTATGGCCAAAGATATTACAGCAATCTTGTTTTCTTAGACTCGCAACTGGACAATGTTATTAGAAAAATGGTAATTATTTGGCATTTGGACTCTTCAAGTTTGGCCACATTGGTATTTCCAGAATGTACTATGCAAACAGAGTTAATAATTAAAATTTATCAAGAGATTATACTCTCTATACATGCACAAGATCAACAGCAGCGTGCTGCCACAGGCAGTGAACTCTGTCAGAGTTCACATGCAACAACTGACCAGCAACTGCCCCTGTGGTGGAACAACTACCCTGAAAGTTGAAACTGACACATTAAAGCATCTTTTGTCACATGGTATAATTCGTTTTAGAATATCATTACTTTTAACACCAGGAACAGAGGCCCAAATTTGGAAATTTAAACATGAAAGGACTGTATTTACTCAACCATGAATTCTGACGGTCTCTTCACTGCTGGCGCTGTTCATTCTGTCCAGAAGGAATCCAGTGTTGCTTAGGATGAACATTGGTAGGGGGGTCCTGGAGCATAATACTATATTATTATACATACATAAAAACGAATTTTCTTTGACTAATTTGTTTTGGTTTCTTAGAAGAGTGTGAATAATTTCATACATAGACACTGGGAAATGGAAATAATGTGGGAAAATACCCAAAATTAAACCATTACTTTTGGTGAAAGTGACCAAGCACGGTCACCAATATGAATTGAAATATCTAAATCGCAGGTAAAAATGCCTGAATCAATAGCTGTCTGGCCATACCAATGATTTCCACTAACATGAGTGTGAATTCCTTTAGAATTAATAATAATCACTTATAAATGGGATCGAAATATTTGCAGAAAATATTGCCTTCAGTGTCATTAATCTCCTCGGAAACAACTAATTCTGACATGTATTTTAATTCCACTTGTCCTAATGACCATACAACTCATTCCTGACCTACCAAATGGATGGATAGCCCTTGATTTCAACTGTTATTTGACACCTTGGTTTCATTGTTACTACAACTATCAACCCTCCAAAAGCTAAATAAATGTTGCCTTCAGTGTCAATAATCTCCTCAGACACACCAAATTCTCCTATTTATTCTCAATTCCACCTATCCTAATCACCATATAACTCACTCCTGACCCATTAAAACAGATATGGATGGATAGCCCTTGATGTCAAATTGCATCTGGCACATTGGTTTCCTTGTAACTTCAACTGTCAACCCTCCAAAAGCTAAATAAATGTTGCCTTCAGTGGCAATAATCTCCTCGGAAACACCTAATTCTCCCACATATTCTCAATTCCACCTATCCTAATCACCATATAACTCATTTCTGACCCACCAAAACAGATATGGATGGATAGCCCTTAATATGAACTTACATTTGGCACATTGGTTTCCTTGTAACTACAACTGTCAACCCTCCAAAAGCTACATTAATGTTGAATTCAGTGTCAATAATCTCCTCGGAAACACTTAATTCTCCCATGTATTTTCAATCCCACTTATCCTAATCACCATATAACTCATTCTTGACCCATCAAAACAGATATGGATGGATAGCCCTTAGTATGTACTTTCATTTGGCACATTGGTTTCCTTGTTATTACAACTGTCAACCCTCCAAAAGCTAAATAAATGTTGCCTTCAGTGTCAATATCCCTTCTATTCGGAAGCACCAAATTCTCCCATGTATTTTCAATTCCACCTATCCTTATCACCATATAACTCATTTCTAACCCACCAAAACAGATATGGATGGATAGCCCTTGATGTCAAAATTTCATCTGTCAGTTTGGTTTCATTGTTGCTACAACTGTCAACCCTTCTGAAGGCTATATAGATGTTACTGCCAGTGTGAAAGACCTTCTCGGAAACACAAAGTCCTTCCAAAATTGCAGCATGGTCGATCCCTGAAACTTATTTTTAGTCAACAACCATATTTGTCTAAATGGCAGTTGTCATCCCTTCCAGCTGAATCGTAAGGATGGGGTATTGCAGAGTTGCATTAATTAACTAATTGAATTGATGCTGAGAACGAGTGTCAAATAAACTGTTCCATACATTTTGTTCCCGCTTGTATAATCTTCACTACAATTCCCCTCAGTAAGGCCATACACTTGGCGCCTAGCTCAGCATGTTTGTGGTTTGAGAATGCATCAAATGAGAAGGTTTCATTATCTGTTAGACAATTAAATTTCAAGGTATAGGGATAGCAAAACGAGGGATAAAAATATCATATTGGGTAGTCCATGGGAGTAAAATTGTTACATGACAAAGTGTATCTATCGTTAACAAAGCAGGACCAGGACCTTGCTAAGTTACCTGAGTATTTTCTCAAGAATGTTGTTTCAATGTGTAACTAACACAATGTCATTGTTGTTTTCATCTATATCAAAATCTTGCTAATGATTCAATGGTCAATCCCAGTGCGGTCATCCTAGAATAGTCGAAATGCGAAATAATTACCATTTTTCTATTAAAATTGTCCAGTTGCGAGTCTATGAAGACAATATTGCACTTATATCTTTGACCATTCACTATCATAATGCTAGTGAATTGGTAACAGTTAGCACTTTAATACATATTACTTCAAGCTGATGTGTTTTCCATATAAATATATGTCTTATATATGCTCTGAGAAAAAGTAAAAATCGTTGAAACAGTTCTAGCCAAAAATACTTGATTTGCATCGGATATGGCACAATGTTTGCACTAACATTGTGAGATCCAGAGAGAAGCTACAAGGTTACTGGAGGTACAGATGGATGCCTTACATTATTACCTTTAATTTGATGCATAATCCAAGGCAGTACTGTAAGTGTAGGTGCTGCAATTGTCAAAAATGTGAAGTAAGAATGTTGAAATTATGTGCGAAAATGGCATTTCCGTCGCTCCGAGAGGCTATATTTTCAATGGCCCAAAAAACATTGTTCCAATATTTTCATTGAGTGGGATTTTTAATATGTTATTAAGTAGAAGTAAATGGTGAGAAAAAAAGTGGTTTAGTTTTTTTTGCAATTTGTGGCGGGTATAATCCTAGATTGACTGGACTATAGTGTGCATACCAATTATGCCATGTATCTTTGGTATCCATAATTCCTAAGAAATCCTTTAGGTTCATGGTTATACTTTACCTGGTTTAATGACTTTCTAAATGCCACTTTTATGTAAGTTAAGAGTAAGAAGTAAAGACAAAAGTGAAGCAAAAAAGTACATGTGCATGTACATGTAATCCATATTGATATTAATTATCTCATACACGCTTGCTCTTCCAGGTTGGAGTTTCTGTGTACAGAATGTCTACTTGAATTAGATATAAAGAAAAGTATTTTGTTATGGCTTTAAAACCCACATAAACAAAGTCATATGGCTTTTGAATTGATAAATGAATTAGCCTGGGTACATATTTTGAAAAATTAACCCTCTTATGCAACTGCATGTAGTTTTGAACAGCTAAATGGGACATTACTATGGTCAAATCAAATCAAACCACTTTTATTTCGCCTCGGTGTTTATGACAATGAACATTAGCTTGTAAAGCTATTATTACCTAGCTTGTAAAGCTATTATTACCGAACATATAGTATAGGAATAAGTCTTTTCTGGTTGCCATCTTGCATATCAAATTTTAAAAAATATTTGTATGGTAATTAAACTTGAATAAATGAATATCTTAACCCGACAAAATATGAAAATTACCTCTCACTTATCATTTATGGTTAGCTTGTGCCTAAGGTACTCCCATTGATGGCCATCTTAGGCAGCATTTCAAAATTCTTATCCTCAAATGTGACATCAATGGCATAAAAAACCTAACCTAAAGAATTTCTAGATCTAAAAAACACAGAAAATTACTTCCCACCACTTGCTCAATGTCAATCAAATGCCAAAATAGGCGAAAATGCCCATCAGATGGCCATTTTGTCAGCCATCTTGGTTTAAAGGGTCAGATGTTGCATGTAGAGCTTCAAAACCCACATAAATGAATTTGTTGACCAAGAAAACATAGAAAAAGACCTATCACATGATGCCATATCCCAATTAGGGCCTGAGATATGGCAAATTTGTGTTTCGGCGGCCATCTTGGCGGCCATCTTGAATATTTTGGAATGCCCAAGGGTGGCACAAACACACCCGCCAGGATGTGCTAAAGGAAGGTCCCAAGGTCACAAATCAAGTGAGAAAAAAACTATAACCGCCAACTTTGGGTCAGACCATCCTGCTGCCAGACTATATTGTTGTATGATTGTTGCATGATTAATTTTTTCAAGACATGTTATCATTTCTTTTGTTCTTGGCAATAAGGTATCTCTTGATGCACACAAGTATTGTTGTCTGTGATTGCAACTTTTGACGGCATTGAAATTAGGGTCATCTTCAAGGCTCCCTATCCTATTTGAATTTAGCTTGAGAGTGTACATAGAATTATCCCCTTATGTGCAAACTATATCAGTATGAATCTCCGTGTTGCAAACTGTATCAGTATGAATTTCGGTGTAAATTAACTGTTCCAAATGCAGACACATATTCGGCTCAAAACTTTTCAAACGACCCTCGTGGCTATCAACATCAGTTGGTTCACACTCGTGCGTAATAACTGCAACGTTAATGGGGAGAGATGGGTAAGTAGAGCCTTGATTGAAACTTTGCTGGCAGCCCGCAGTGTCTAAAAATTCGCCAACCTCCACACACCTCAACATTCTTAGGCATTAAAGCCATGCAGAACCCAATATTCAAACCTGAGAGAATATGTCTCCCTGACTGGTTGGATGGATTTTGGAGATGATGTACAATATAGACAAACTAGAATGACATAAAAAGAAGAGACAGGCAGGAGTCAGTGATCAGCGTGAATGTATAGTTTCATCTGACAACCATGTTCCTAGATATATATTTGTTATTGATTAATAATGCCCACAAATAATAATCTAAAAATGGGATCAAAATACCCCATTTGCCCAAACACAGATATAATTGGACTGACCAGATCATATTGAACCGAGACAGATTATGTTCTAGTTTGTTCATTGAGGTTAAGCATGACAAAGGATTTGTTCAGCCATCTGTTATTTGCTTTGTAACAATGTATTCATTTTGACAACATGCCCCGTTTCCTCCTACATACATTTATAATGTAGCCTATAACTGGTGCTTGATTGGCCTGTACAGTGAGCTGATTGTCATTCAAGGCTAAGCACATGATAGCCCAAGCTGTGAAGTTGAACAGTTGACCAAGGTGCATGATTGCAGAACAATGATGGATTTCTTTAGATATCTGCTAGGCCTGATTGTTATATCATTGATTTCGGTTGTCTCTGGATTACAATTGAAGAACTGCACATTGGCTTGCTACTGTGAAAGATTGCGTAACACACAAAACATCGAAGTCAGTTGCAGTACAGGTGTCTGGACTAGGATCCCTGATGTGCCTAAATACACAAAGCAACTCCAGCTGGTGCGATCTAATATGGCTGTCTTGTATGGACCACAGAAGTGTGTGAACTATGAAATGCTTGATATTCTTTTTCTCAACAAAAACAAAATCACCACAATTAACAACGATGCATTTGAATGCTTCCATAATCTCAAAGAACTTCATTTAAGTACCAATGAACTGAGAATGGTGGACCCCAGTGCCATGATCAACCTGCAAAATATGCAGCACCTTGCTATGAACAACAATAATTTGACAAACAGCATCATCAGAACACACTGCAAACTAAAAAACATAAAAAGCATCGATTTATCATATAACAAATTGGTCCTGAATGAGGGAACTTTGGGATGCATGGCCAATTTAACGAAGCTTAGTTCGTTCAAACTTAATAAGAACATTATCAATGGATCATTTACAAAGATCATGTGGCCATTACGGAATATAACAAAGCTAGAAACAGCATTTTGCAGAGTAATTCATTTGGAAGAAGAAACTTTTAATGGTTTCAATTTTAAGTCACTCAATTTGTTTAGCAGTGGAATCAAGGAGATTGGAAAAAATACCTTTTCTAACTTCACGAACCTGAGTCAATTGAACATAGGAGGCAATCCCTTAAAAGGATCTCACAAATGGATTACTACCCTCAAACAAATAAGAAATCTTAAAATTAGCAGTATTGGCCTGTCGAATGGAGATTCTTTCAGTAAACTGCTTCAGCTGGAAATCTTGAATTTAGAAAACAACAAATTCAATGGGAGGCATTTGTTGAATTTGTTATCAAACCTTGCAAATTCCAATGTTAAGCAACTTTCACTGACAGGAAATTATATGAAGTCACTTACTAAAGCGATGTTTGAAACATTTTATCCAAATGCCTTGCAGAGGTTATTTCTTAAAAGTTGCAAAATTGAAGTCCTAGGCTCTGAAACGTTTGCAAAATTGAGTGACCTCGTTGAATTGAACTTGCCTAATAACAAATTAACTGAACTAAAAAGGAACACATTCAAAGGTTTGCATAGCCTCACCAGACTTTACCTGAAAAACAACAATTTATATGACTTCAAAGGAGAAAATAATGGTATACAAGGCAGTCCTCTACAGTTTCTTGATTTGTCATATAATGGTCTCAAACACTTTAAATACTCTACAAAAACGCTTTTGGGTTTGACATATGTTAGGCATCTGGACTTGAGTAAAAATTACATCGGGTCAATAAGAAGAAAATTGTTTCAGAATATGAAATCAGCAACTCAACTCATAATCAAGGACTGTGAACTCACATATCTTGAGAAGGGTTCATTTTTCAATCTTTCAAACATTACAAAACTAGATATGTCTCAAAATCATTTTACTTTGGCTGATTTGACCCCAAGCAATTTATGACAAGGTTAGCATACTTAGATTTATCTGACAACATAATAGGGAAATCAGGAGATGCAGACTTGCACAGTATCTGGCTAAACACTCTGTATCTGAAATTATTGAGTTTAAGTAACTGCAGAATAAACAAATTATTTCCAGGAATGTTTAGTTCACTCAGGTACCTTAACACACTCATCCTGAGCACCAATGATATTTCATTCATTGAACCAACAGCGTTTAAAAACTCAAGTGAACTGGAAGAATTGTTATTAAATAACAATAAGATTAATTCAGTCAATTGGATATCATTTATTTACCTTCCGAAATTAAGACAATTATCTTTGCATGGTAATCAATTAATATGTGCATGTGACATACTCTGGATAGCTTCAACAATGAAAAGTCAACAAATTTATATTCTCCATCAGGATCAACTTTATTGCACACCTCCAGGCCAGCATGAACATAAAAGGTTAGACATTAAAGTGTTTGACTGTGAAGAGCCATGGGTGGCCGTATTGAAACCCTTAGCAACTGCAGTTACCTGTGTAGGTCTCATTGTCATAATGTACTTGGTCAGACATTTTCATTGGCACATTAGATATACATTTTTCCTTGCCAAAGCAGGGATCCATCGATACAGAGAAATGAAAGATGAAGAGCAATACACATATGACGCCTTTGTTGCATATCATAGTGATGACTTGCCTTGGGTTGAACACCAATTCCTTCCAAATGTGGACAGGGAGTACCTCAATGACAAGGGATACTCCCTGTGTATACACCACCGAGACTGGCTCGCCGGAGAATATATTATAGACAATATAAGGAAAAGTATCATTGAAAGTCGCAAGACCATTATCATCTTGTCAAAAGCCTTCGCCACTAGCCATTGGTGCAGATTTGAGCTTGAAATGGCTCGTGCCAATAATGATGCCGGACAATGGAATGACAGTCGGATTGTGGTTGTTCTTTTGGAAAGCATTCCTGAAGAAATTCTCAACCCTCATCTTGTTCACATTCTGACCACAAAGACATATATCTCATGGCCCAAAGACCATGCTTTGCATCCCCGCTTCTGGAAGGCAGTGCGCAAGACCCTCCAGAAACAATTGCTTTATAAAATGTGAACTGCAATGTCACAATCAGTTCCTGTTCTGTAACAACATCCATCAGAGTCCAGCCCTTCTGAGGTAGCCAAAAAACATTTTGCTGTGTTGGGGCAAGGAAATATATTTAACCCCTCAGAAATGATTTGGTGGAGCAGGTCACGTAGCTAACATCGGATCAGACGAACTACTGTATGATACAAGACTTTCACAAAGTCAACTTTTGTAAAAATTGATTAAAATGACTAATATTTGAATATCAATGTTTTACCTGCTGTGGCAATCCTGAAAGTTTGAGGCTTTTCTTATATGGATACTTGTTTTCAATGCAGAACTGAGCATGACTTTTCTACAAAATTTGCAGAATTTTTTGAAAATTAGGATTTTTTGTAGAAATCACGCGGTTGCCACAGAAACAGCAAGTTCATCGAGGTGGGTTAGGTTATGTTGAGACCAAGAAAGCCAAGAATTGTGGCTGGAAAAGACTTCTATCTATCACTTGTATTTGTGATATTGACAATATTTGATATCCATCCCAAAATTGCTGAATTTTGTTCTGTGAAAAATTCATAGTTCTACATTGAAAATTAGTGTTCATAAAAAATCTGTGACTTTCTATGATGATAATAAGTGTGTGATTACCTTATTTGTGCATTGCTCCTTATATTAATGAACTGCGTTTATGTCCTTCTATATATAATAATCTCATAATTGGGTTTAACCCCTGCTCAGGTTGCCAAAGATTCATTGCAATTTGCATAGTGTGTGATAAAGCCATCAAGTCTGCATTATAATGAATGGACAACTGAACTTTTATGATATATACATAATAACAAAACTGATATAATATTCAAGAAGTTGTGTTAATCGAACATTTCATTTTTTATGTCAAGTTTGCATAGCCTAATGTTGAATTTGCATAAAATTTATTTCATATTTTACCACTCCGTCAATGTTGTTGTTTGATTGTCACTATGCTTTTTAATGAAATAAATCATTTTTTGTCATTGTGCGTTTTATTTGTTTTTCTTCAATTTATTCAACCGACAATATTGTTACCATATATTGTCATACCATAAGGGTTATTTCAAAAACATAACTGAATTTGCTTCAGAAACACAGGTGTTCCTTTAAAAATGATTCCAACTGTCTCATGTTATTGGTCTGGATGTTGGCTTCAAATTCATACCAATCTAGACAATTGTTTTGAAATAGGGTATTCCAAGTGCCACTGGGAATGAGCATTAAACCATTTCTCAAAAATGAGAAACATTAAAAAGGAGTGATCCTAAATAGAATGAACCTGAGATGATGAATAAAATTATATTGAAATTGTCAATGTTATGAAAATTATCAATTATAAGAAATGACTACTGAAATGATAATGGTTTTTGAAATGACGTCAATAAAATGAAATGATCGATGCTTTTGAGAAGATCAATGAAATTGAAATTATCGATGGAGCAAAATTGATGTCATTAACGAAAAAATGCTCAAAAAGCATTTCAATCCCTTTCGACATTGATGAGGGTAAATTATTCCAAAATTTCAAATCATTATACTTACAATATACCTCCAGATTAACACACTAAACATGTGCACAATTTGATGTAACTTGTTTCTGTCAATAAAATGTTAAAGTAATAGGAATCTATAAATGCTCTAAGATTTTCAGTGTAAACAGATGATACATTGTACTGCACAGCATTGTAATATTTTTCAAAATGGTCGACACACATCAAAAAGAAACTGACTGATTCTAATATGAATGAAGCTATTTTTTAATAGTTCATGTAATATTGTGTGGACATTTCTTAGTTTTCAGAATATTGCTAATATTATGTCAACATATTGCATTATTTTTTTGTGTGAGTTTTCATCCAAACTAAATTCTTTATTAGCTTCTTTCTGCCTATTTCTTGTGATGTTTATTGCTGAAAACACCATTTGAATGAATAGCTAGCATTATACATGATCAACAATGCCATTTTTAGAGATGCTTGCTTGCATGCAAGTGCATCTCTATTGTGGGAGGAAGATTTTGAAAATTTATGACCACTCACAAGGTCGTGCAGTTTCACCTTTGTCATTAAAACTTTACATACACAATTTTGGTGCCTTTCTGAGATGGAAAAAATTAATAAAGAAAGCAAAGAGGTCAACTTTCTTACTTTCTTCAGGTCAAAGGTCAATCACGGCAACGCAGTTTACTGGGTCATGCTGATCTACTGTTTTGCGTAGTTGAGAGCTAAAGGGGCTAATGCTGTTGTATCGTCCTCCACACTGATCTCTACAGTCTAACACATTATATCTGTACTCAATAGTTTATTAATGAGCAATTTTCACATTCAAATCAAGCAGCAAAGATAGAGCAGCATTGATCAAAACACTGCATGGTTTTCGGTGGTCTGGTGTGATTGGCTACTGCTACCTGCTGCATTTATATTTAGCACATAAACAAAACCCACATGGGTGTGTCGTAAGTTTTCTTTGCACGACTTGCGATCCAGAAATATTCTTTGGAATTGACTTGAAAGGCAATATGGCATGTTCATTCACAAGATCATTTGGCAACCCAGGAATTTACATGAATTGCCCATGAGGCTTCTTTTAAGAAGCATTTAAGTACTGTTCTAAATGTGCCTCATAGGTGCCATTTTCTTAAGCAAAGAACACACTGCACTTCCTAATGCTGTGCAAGCAACAATGGTTCCAAGGTGTGTGATCAGGCAAAGAAACAATTTCTTCACTATTAAAAAAGGATTGCTTTTGTAATACATATTTTGTAATACATATTCTGATTCACAAAAGCATTACTTGCTTAACATCAGATGGCAAAAGCGCAGTTAAAGCATTGATCAGCAAGATAATTATGCTCAAGGAGTTTTTAAGCTTTTTACAGAACAGCTGTGGACTTTTTAAAGCAAGATCAAGTGAAGTTGCTAAAAAATAAGGTCGCAGTAAAGCACAGAAAATGGCAACGGAATGGTTAAAGAAATGCTCTATTTTTATACAGTGTAGTGCAAAAAAGCATAATAAAGACTATCATCCATACTCGTACTTAGCTAAAACTCAATTTTATATTGGACTCTGAAATTCCTGTGTATCCTCAAATTCTAAATGGAGACACATTCATGATCTGAAGGCAAGACTGGAATTATTCATAATCCATTAGAATCAGATAAAATCTCACATGAAATGTTTTAACTTATTTTTTCAAATGTGAATAAATTAGGACTTTTTGTGTGAATCTTGCATCATAACTACAACCAATATCAGTTACTTGCAGCTAAAATATTAATTTATACGAACACATTTGTCTTTGAATTGTGTCACAAGTAAAACTTTCTTTTGGAATTTATAAAAAAATTGAGTATTATTTTGGACTGTGCATAATTCATCACTATGAATTTACTTCAGGTTTCAACTGTGTAGCTTTCACTTTGTTCTGGAAAGTCTGTTACCTCATACTCATTCTAATGCATAGCATGGCCTGAAATATTTCACCTCCAGCGTGTAGAACCTACTCCATTTTCTAGTCATTTTCCTGATTAGCTTTCATTGTGTTCAGCACCTTGAATCACTTTGATAAGGCTTGCTCCTTCGTGATGTAATGAAATGGCTCACTTATAATGGAAGCATTTTAGCAAAAAAGTTGTGAAAAATTCATGAAGTATTTTAGCTGCAAGTAATTGGTCAAATAGCGCTATAAAGTCTATGGCAAAATGGAACAGTTAAGTAATATATAAAAGGATATTCCTACTTTCAAAATACCCTCTTTGTATATAGTAGCTTCTATGATTTTTGTCCTTGGTAATTTATAGCAATTGCATCTGACATACATTATGTAGTCCTGACATAACATCAAAGTTATATATTTATTTCCTCTCATTACATTAATGGAGTATTTACCTTGTATATTTATGGTGGCACGATACTGGTGAACTTTCCTAGATAGGTTTTCTTAAAAAAAGTTTAAAATGATCCAAATATAGTTTACAGCAAGGATATATAAACGAAAATGGTCGCTACGAGCCTTTCTTTCAAAATATTTGAGGTTATGTAAAATAAAGTCAGACCACGCAAACCTGAAAAACTCAATTATTTTCTTAATTTTTTTACTGTGAAGTTTTCCCTGTCATTCAGTGGCCATTCATCCTATGTTATTAAATGAAGCATAGAATTAAAGAGGGCAGATTTATGGAAAAGCTGATTAAAATTCAGGAGAGATATATTTAGTTTAAAGAACTTTTCTAGGGGTTCGGAACAAAAGTTTCGATTTTGAAAATTTTTATCTTTTTATGAATCATAGCACTAACAAAAAAGACTAAAAAGAATTTTCTATTTCTTTGTCATCTGTTTCCAAATAAAGTGAGGAACAATATAATGATATTGACAAGGCTTCCTACGGGCCTGGAAATTGATATAAACATTTATTTATACAACAGAGTCATTTTTGCGAAATTAGACATGCTTGCCGAAAATCGCTTGGAGAAATTTTCTTCTTAGAGCAGAAAGCTTAATGTCCGTTGGTTTATAGTATTCTTCATAGTGCATTTAATGGTGAAGACCACAAGTCTGTAACCCTCTTAGAAGTCCCACAAATGCTAAACGAAGTGGCCGATGCATGGAATTCTCAGAATCAAAAAAAGATGCTAAACAGTGTCAGCAGAACTGCCATGGTGACGTTACGATCTAGATAGGGCCTGCCTGGCTGTGCGTGAATGTGCGCTAACTACCATTTGGCATGAGTAGCGAGCCACCTTATGTAAACTTTAATGATCCAGCTTGGAGAGTCTTAGATATTGGTTGACTGGATGCCATTTCTGCTGGTTTGATTAGCTTCAAATTTCAGCTTTTCTGATATTATAAATTTGATTAAAAAGAAGACTGAAAATCTGTCGCACTTTATAACTAAAATTTTGAATTAAAACCGCCACGCGTCAGGGCAATTCATGACAATATCACTTGGGCTCAAGTGATATTAATTCACACAACAGCTTGTGACATCGATACTAAGTGGCCATGACTAGCATTGTTTTGAGATAAAATGCAATACCAACATTTTAACTGGGACTGCAAGTTTCAATTATCAAAATTATATAACTTAGAGAGAAAATATCTGTTAGTATTATATTTGACCAAAAAATATAATTTCATGGTGACGCCTTTTACAGGATTACAGTTGGCAGTTTTAGTTCTGCTTCAAAATGATTTTAGTAGCGTGTGCACACTTGAATAAAATCACCGATTTTAATTCTTTATTCTGTCCCAACAGTGAGTGGTAGGGTGTTTCAGGTGCCCCCAATATTTTCCGATCCTGCTTGGAACACCCTAGTGAGTGGCACAACTTAACCAGTGGCACAATTTACCCCAGTCTCCACTGAAATTCAATGGGTTCTCCTCAAATCAAATTAAGTCCTGTATCACATTTTGTCTGACACAATTGCACTGGATAGACTTCTTTGTTGTATTGAAGTATGTAGAACAAACAAGATCTTGTTTTTAATGATAAAATAGGGATTGGCACACAGTGTACCTGAACGGCATACGTGAGGTGTCATCCGATGCACAATTTAAAATAGAGGAAGATTATGATATGTGCAAAACAAATGAATTAGATTTTTCTTACATCAACAGAGAGTGATGTTACCACGACAGTTTCAATAAGTCTCTAATTTCAATAGATTTCCTGAGTCTCGCTCATGTTCAAAGCATTCGAAATTGCTCACAGACCTATTCTAGAATTTTGTGACAACTTGTAATTATGCTCCACTGCAACTGATTGTTAGATGTAAAAAATAGTCTGACCCTTTTTGCATCATGCGCATTAGCGATCCAGAAATATTCTCTGGATTTGACTTGAAAGGCAATGTGATATACATGCTCATTCAGAAGATCTTTTGACAACCCTGGAATTTACATAAAGTTTTTTAAGAAGTATTTAAGTACTGTTCTAAATGTGCCTCATAGGTGCCATTTTCTTAAGCAAAGAACACACTGCACTTCCTAATGGTAGTAATGCTGTGCGAGCAACAAAAGTTCCAAGGTGTGTGGTCATGCAAAGAAACAATTTCACAAATGCCAGAGAAATATCTGTGCTTTCTTCACTATTAAAAAAGGATTGCTTTTGTAATACATATTCTATTTCAGAAAAGCTTATGTACTTGCTTAAAATCAGATGGCAAAAGTGCAGTCAAACCACCAGCAAGATATGCGGATTTTTATAAAATGCATTATGGAGCTGCAGCAGGCTTTTTAATGCAAGATTAGGTGACCTCTACATAACTCACTAATAAAGTGAAAGTAAAGCACAGCAAGAGGAGAAATGAAAAACTTCATAAATAACCAGAATGCTCTATTCTTGCAAAGCAATTAAAACATTATAAAGAATACCATCTATGAACTCATGCTTAATATAAGCATGATTTATTGATTGCAGCATAATTTCTTCACCCAAAA
Source organism: Platynereis dumerilii (assembly GCA_026936325.1). Lineage (NCBI taxonomy): Eukaryota > Metazoa > Annelida > Polychaeta > Phyllodocida > Nereididae > Platynereis > Platynereis dumerilii. Next base: position 8,598,658 of record JAPTHN010000001.1, on the reverse strand, counting down.
CTGTGTAACAGTGCAGTTTTCACTTCTTTGTGGAAAGCTATTAGCCTCATACTCATTCTAATGTGTAGCATGACCTGAAAAATATTTCACCTCCAGTGCGTAGAACATACGAGGGGCGTCCCAAAAGTTCTGACCAATTTTTTTGGCACACATTTTTATTTGAAGCATCTGAATGAAATTTTAACAGAATTGATTTCAGGTATTTTTCTATCTATTTTGAAAAAATCAAAACTGTTAGACGTGTGTTAGTTACTTTTCTGTTACCATGGATACTAAAGGTCAGTGCATCCAGCCCAGCTCAATTTATTTAACCAAATTCAACAAATTAGCCTTGTTTATAGTGAGATAAGTCACAGTAATAAAACAATTGATTTGCAAGAAAATGCGTTTCTTGATAGGCTAGAAGTGTTTAAAGATGTCCTCCATTACACTATTAATCCTATATATATATTCCAACCTGATCAGCTGAGGCAGTTGCCCAAGACTTTCTACATCCGTTGCCCTGCAGCTCTTGAAGTAGTTCGGCTGAAACAGTCTACTACTAAGAGGCAGTGCACAAGAACAATGGGATCCAAACCAAACCTCATCTGCCTCATTTGCTAGATTTGGCCTGCTGTGACTTTTGGTGATACTAAAATATATAAACCAGTTCACAAAAAAGAGATCATACTCATAATGAGAAATGAAGCTCCGGCCAAATACACCAAAATTCCACAATTTAGGAACAGCTGAGTTATGAGGACATTGGAGACTGCTTCGGAACAGGGGTTAAACTGATTCATAGTGACTTTAAATGTCAGAGAACAACTTTGAGATACTGTCAAGCTGCCAATAAATGCTTTTCATGATCATCAATTGCATATTTACAGTAAATATTATGATTATTAACACACCTAGACACTTGGATTTGGGCTAAAAAATGGAGCTGCGCTGGGTGCACTGACCTTTTGTTTCCATGGCAAGAGAAATCTTATTTAAATTCTTCCAACAGGCACCAAATTTTCAAAATAGATAGTGGTATGTACCTGAAATTAATTCTGTGAAATTTCATACAGATACTTTAAAAAGAAAAGTCTGCCAAAAAAATTGGTCAGAACTTTTGGGACGCCCCTTGTACTCCATTTTCTAGACATTTTCTTGATTAGCTTTCATTGTTTGGCACCCTGAGTCGCATTGATAAGACTTGCTCATTTGTGATGTCTACAATGAAATTAATCACTTAAAATGTTGTTGGGAAAAAACATGTGACAAATTCATACAGGATCGTAGCAGCAATAATTGCTCAATTAGACGTATAAAGTGTACGGCAAAATGAGACAGTTAAGCAACATGTTCACAAAAGGATATTCCTACTTTCAAAAATACCCTGTTTGTATATAGTAGCTTCTATGGATGGATGGATTTTTGGGGCTTTACGTCCTGTATTTATGCACTTGGTAGGCTAATTAGGACAGGAGGAGGACACAGCAATGAGGCGAAGGATGATTGAAACAGATGTCCAACATATGCCCAGGTGACCCGGCAAGAGCTGGATTCGAACCCTGGACCCAGCGATTGGCTGTCCAGCACGCTACCACTAGACCAACCCTCCCTCCTAGTAGCTTCTATGATTTTTGTCCTTGATAATTTATAGCAATTGCATCTGACATATATAGTCCTGACATATCATCAAAGTCATATATCTATTTCCTGTCATAATATTAATGAAGTATTTATGTACCTTGTATATTCATGTAAACTTTAATAATCCAGCTTGGACCGTCTTAGATGTTGGTTGACTGGATGCCATTTTTGCTGGTTTGATTAGCTGCAAATTTCAGCTTTTCAGATATTATAAACTAGGAAATGCCCATTATATTAAAAGAAGTTTACAATGAACTATCGTGAAGTGATGCTGTCGTGTAAAACAATGTAAAAGTAAGGGAATATTTTATGGACATTTGGTACTGGTATTTAGAGTGACATGTACGTGTGTAAACATGAATAGGCTATCAAAATGAAAGTGGTTAATTGTTGAAATGTTCCTGTAGATGGGAAGCAGATGTTGGCTGGAGGCCTAAGATGTTATGAGGCAGGTAGAGCCTGATTAGTTGCGGGAGCAATTCGTCCTGGTAGGTGGCGTTTGGTTTGGCAGTGTCTCCAGCTTAAAACAAAGAAAGACACATGCTGCCCTCTGCGGAGTAAAATATGAGAGATATGCAGTTTCATGCACTCCTGGTGGCAGATGAGTGGTGGAGTATGAAAACGTAAATGAGGGAGGAGTTAGACCATTGTGGGCTCCTATCTGAAGTGTGAGAGGAAAAAAGAAGGATAGGTGAATAGTTTGAGTGAGAAACATGTCTGTGGGAGGCGTTAATAGCTGGTAACTGCGGTGGTCATGTGACCTGAGATTTAACTCAAATATTAGTGGGGATCTGACCACAAAAAAGGCTGAAATTAGTCACATGTTATAACTAAAATGCGTCAGGGCACTTCATGAAAATATTACTACGGCTAAAGTGATATGAATTCACATAACAGCTTGTGACATTGCTACTCAGTTACCCTGACTGATGTGATAACATGCAATACCGGTGTACCTGAACGGCATACGTGAGATGTCATCCGCTGCACAATTTAGAAATAGAAGAAGTTTATGATTTGTTCACCACAAATGAATTTGATTATTCTGATATCAACTGAGTCTGAGAGTGATGTAATCATGACAGTTTCAATAAGTCTCTATTTTCAATACATTTCCTGAGTCTCGCTCATGTTCAAAGCATCGGAAATTGCACAGTCTTATTTTAGAATTTTGTGACAACTTGTAATTTGCAACTGATGGAATTTGAGAAGCACAAGTGATTTTTCATTGAAGGGACCAAATAACTAAATCTTGCATTTTGTTTCAAATATTTCATGAAAACTTCAGGGGGGCAAATAGGTAAATTGGACGTTCGGGAGAGCGTATTCCTGTTAAAAAATATGGTTGCTTGGTTGGTTGACTTTAAGTAATTTCGAAATTCTATGCCCATTGAACACAAATGAAGTTCAGCCAGGTGGATGATAATGAATGAATACTAAACATGTAATTTGCAACTGATGGAATTTGAGAAGCACAAGTGATTTTTCATTGAAGGGACCAAATAACTAAATCTTGCATTTTGTTTCAAATATTTCATGAAAACTTCAGGGGGGCAAATAGGTAAATTGGACGTTCGGGAGAGCGTATTCCTGTTAAAAAATATGGTTGCTTGGTTGGTTGACTTTAAGTAATTTCGAAATTCTATGCCCATTGAACACAAATGAAGTTCAGCCAGGTGGATGATAATGAATGAATACTAAACATAGGGGGTCCTAAAAGACTTTGAAAAGCAAAAAATAAATAGTCTGCCTCATTCTGAAAGTGGAATTATTGCAACAAAGATCAAAACTTGGGTTTACAAGTTCAGTTCGCCTTGAAATGTGTACATTCTTCATTTTTCCTTATAATGCGTGGGTTGATTCACTAAATCTTGTGTACCTTGGTTCGACCCACTCTGAAAACGGCCTAGCGATTTTAGGTGAAGGTATTTCTCCTAACTGCAAGATAAGGGACACAATTTAAAGCTGAAAAAATCATAGAAATACATGGAAATGCAAAAAAAGTATTGGTAGGTTCACTTTACCTCCCGAGGATCCAAGGTTGGAGATACACCCACTAAATGTTCCCTGCCACCAATACCAAGAATAACTCAATTATCATCTGATGAATATTAGCTAAATTTTCACGGTGATATGACAAGGTTTTTGACAAGTACAATATTGGTCCCATTTCTAGCTTGGAGATCCCAAAATCAAATTTAATTGCCACATGAAGCAGGAAATCCCATGGTATGGTGAAAAATTTTTGCAATGATTCATCTGAGACACATTTTATGTTAAGTACTGTGGCCAATCACTGAGACGAGAACTTACTTTCTAGAGCAACTATATCCCCAATTTTCTGCTAATTTAATTTCTTTGTAATGAATTGTGATTCTGATTGACAGTGGCGTCCCTATGGGGGGGCACAGGGGGGCACGTGCCCCCCCATATTGGACCTGTGCCCCCCAGGTGCCCCCCATATGAACTTTTCAACCTTGGCTAAAATATACAATTAGTATTATGGGTGCCCCCCCAGAGAATCGCGTGCCCCCCCAGGTGCCCCCCCATTCGCGACCCCCTAGTTACACCCCTGTCAGCAATGCACACAGGCACACATTCTTATAATGCGGTTATTTCAGGAACATTTCATCGCTTACAAGCAGTCCAGTCACATTGCTGACCTCCCTTAATTTGTGATTGATACAGAAAATAATATATAGCATCCAAAATAACATTATCGTTTATCAAGGAATTTGACAAGATCTCCAAGAGTATGAGAAAATATAGGAATTTGATGCGATTCTGAGCAGATTTAAAAGAAGGCAAATATTGGCAATAATTTGGTGAAGTTAGAATGAAGGCTTGACTTCAAAATTTAGATTCAAATTTCTCGTATTCTATTAATCCAATGATAGGTAGTTGTAAAATGAAAATACTCAGAATTTGTTCATACTGTTTTCCCTGGTAAATAATTACCAAATTGTGGGAAAAGTTGAATTTATAGACCTCAATATCTTTTAGGCCAATTTTTAGGTGCTCTTTAAAATATAGGACCTAATTTTAGATTGTGTCAAAAACCGTTTTTCAAATCCAATTATCTCAGTACATTTTTAGTGCACCTCTGTCATATTCTAATGGCAAAATATATTGTGAGAATCAAAAGCAAATAATGAAGACTCCGCTGCCTTCTTGTAAGAAGTACAAGCCAAGATGATAACATGTAAAAAAATCTCCAAATGATCTGACCCTTTTTGCATCATGCGCATTAGCGATCCAGAAATATCTTTTGGAATTGACTTGAATGGCAATGTTGTGTGCTCCTTCACAAGATCATTTGGCAACCCAGCGATTTACATGAATTGCCCATCAGGCTTCTTTTAAGAAGCATTTAATACTGCTCTAAATGTGCCTCATAGGTGCCATTTTCTTAAGCAAAGAACACACTGCACCTCCTAATGGTGTGAGATGAACACTATTTCCAAGGTGTGTGATCAGGCTAAGAAACAATTTCACTATTGCCTGAGGAAAATCTGTCCTTTCTTCACTGTTGCAAAAGTATTGCGTTTGTAATACATATTCTGATTAACAAAAGCATTACTTGCTTAACATCAGATGGCTTCGTTTGTTTGTTTGTGTTTTACGCCTCTGCAGCACCTTGGTGGGCTATATCGAGGCAGGCGACCGCCATATGATGATGAGATGAGAAAACTGTGAGTCTGGCACATGCCCTATTAATTCAGGGATGCCCAGGGTCTTTCAGATGCCCCAGCATAGAACACTGGATACAACCAGCCTCCATTTAATGTCCCGTAGGCTCGGACTAAAGTGAGTTCCCGGGATGAGATTTGAACCCAAGCCCTCAAAGCCAGTTGACAAGCGCACTTACCAATTAGGCCACGGGGGAACGTAACATCAGATGGCAAAAGCGCAGTTAAAGCATTGATCAGCAAGATAATTATGCTCAAGGAGTTTTTAAGCTTTTTACAGAACAGCTGTGGACTTTTTAAAGCAAGATCAAGTGATGTAACTCACAAATAAGGTGGAAATAGAGCATAGAAAATAGCAGCGATTGCTTAAATAGAATGCTCTATTCTTATACAGTGTACAGCAAAAACAAACATTACAAAGACTATCATCCATACCCGACTATTACCCGTACTGCGTACTCAGCTTAAAACTCAAATGTATATTGGACTCTGACGTTAGTGTGCATCCTCAAATTCTAAATGGAGACACATTCAAGATCTGAAGGCAAGACTGGACTTGAAAAGTTATTCATAATCCATGAGAATCAGATAAAATCTCATATGAAAATGTATTTTAAAACTTAATTTTTCAAATGTGAATAAAGTTTGACTTTTGTGTAAATCGTGTGTCACAAGACATAACTACAACCAGTATGTGTCAATTGCAACCAAAAAATTCATTTAGACGAACACTTTTGTCTTTGAATTGTATCACCAGTAAAACTTTCATTTGGCATTTATAAACGAATAGAGTATTATTTTGGACTGTTGCATAATTCACCACGTGTTATTCACTTCAGGTTTCAACAGTGTAGCTTTCACTCTGTTCCAGAAAGCCAGTTGCCTCATACTCATTCTAATGCATGGCATTGCCTGAAAATATTTTTCCTCCAGTGTGTAGACCATACTCCATAGATCTAGTCATTTTCCTGATTAGCTTTCGTTGTGTTCCTCACCCTGAGTCACTTTGATAAGGCTTGCTCCTTCGGGATGTAATGAAATTGCTCACTTATAATGGAAGCATTTTAGCAAAAAAGGTGTGAAAAATTCATAAAGGTTTTTAGCTGTAAGTTATTGCATATATAGCCAATAAAGTAGAGATTTAAAGCAACAGTAACGCAACACCTACAAGGATTCCTGTTTTCAATTGATCCCCTTTCTACAAAGCATAGGAAAACTACTGAAAATAAAATGATGCCAAAAACTTATTTGCCTGACGAAGAACAACAAAGTAATACCTCACATATTTTCATATTAATTAGATTTAAATGTATAATTATACAGAAGTTATAGCAGTAAGAAACAGGAAAACTTACGAATATTCTTTTTCCTAATACACCATCAAAGTCAAATATATCTATTTGCCGATTAACATATATCAAGTTTTTACCCTGATTTTCGATATTCAGTTATATGCCCAAGTATTAGGCATCATTGTGGGGTAAGAAATAGCCAGTCTGAAAAAAGCTTGACATGATTCACATTTTGAATTTTACACTCAATCCTATATTATAACTTTTCTTACTGTTTTCGTTATCTAACTTTGTCATACTAGGAAAATTTAGCCAGGTACCAATGTTTTCGTACTTAAAATGCATTGATATAACTTAAGTTTAGATTAAACATAGATTTGTGTCTTCATGTTCAGTCGAATTTGAGAGGGTGTCTCAGTTCGTCTTATTCTCCGGGGACTGCTTATTTTGTCTAGTTATACAAAAATAACCATCATTGTTGTAACCTGATATTGCGAAACCAGATTATATCTCTGTCAGGACTCAGATCATAAATGATTATGATGCCTTTCACCAGAGCAGTATCAGTGACCACTGCATAATGAAGAGTGAGGAAGTCTTTTGTTGACTGCCAAAAATGGATGGATTGTGAAGCGTCCCAGATGCCTTGGGTGATTGCCTGGGAAACATGGGAGCAGATGTGTAGAAGTCTCTGCTGGTTGTTCTGTGGATGCTCCACTGTTGATATGTACAATGTGCTTGCAAGCCTTTTCTATGGATGGATGACTTTGAGTGAGTCATAAAACTATGCATTTTTAGTAGAAAAATCAATAGAACAAACTTTACACAAAATACTTATGGAAATTTACAGGACAGTCTGTATAATTAAATGCTGATACATAATTATTGTCCACATTTACATAATATTTCTGAAATTCTCTTTTGACTTTGTATAATTAGTGTCTGAACCTTCCAGTAAATGTTGGTTCTATGCTTGCTTAAATATCTACAATAGAATACATTTGCCGTGATTCAAAAAGGTATTACAAACAAGACATATGAGTGCAAAAACAAAGCTAGGCAATCCAGATGTGAGGAATTTTCATGAAGCTGCTGCTGACTTTTTGATGCAAGATCAAATTATGTCTACATGACTGACAAGTGAGTTGTTGATAAGACATGCACAGAAAAAGGTGTAGAAATGAAAGTTTATAGGCACTAAAAGTTTCTGTGGCCTGAGAAGCTGCAAATTCAGATGTAAATGGAATCTGCATTATCACATACTCTATCTTTTTTTGAGAATGCATTGCCACAGTCTCCCAAACTAATCACCGTCTCTCCTGAATTGAAATGGGCTTTCCTAAAATTAAATGAAATCCTATATTACTTTTTTTTTCTCTGACACAACTGTAGTTTTTTTCTCAGATGTCAGCATGACATTTGTAGAACGAAAATATCTAATTAATTTTAATGATGAGATTGGGATACACTCCCCTATGGTGTCCTTCTTGTAAGACGTGAAGTGTCATCTGATGCACAGTCTGAAAATAAGAAAAGTTTCCGTTAAGTAGAGCACAAATGAAATTGATATTTTTTCCATTGGACTGAAATTGATGTGATCGTGACAGTTTCAATAAGTCTCTAATCTCATAGATTTTCTACGTCCCGCTGTACAATGCTTCCAAAATGTCTCGCAGACTTATTTTAGAATTTTCATGTCATCTTGTAATCTGCTACCCCACAGTGTATTAGACATTTATGATGCATTTGGCCTGAATGAATTACAACATATTTGTAGTGAATGTTACTTCTCACCATGCAATAGCCATCATACCTAGTGGGAGGAGATAGGCCTACATGCAGGCCAGAGCTGGAGCATGTGGTTTTCTCAAATTTTCTGCTTATTGACCGATTACTGTTGGCACATTTTTTCCAGATTTCTTGTATTAAATTGTGATTCTGATTGCACAGGTTAGGTATTAGCCTGACATTGTTTATCAATATATTCAATGAGATATCCAATAAAAAGAAGGGCAACACATTTTGAAATTGCAAACTGATTTTTAAAAAGCTGTTGGCATAAATTTGGAATGAAATTATTCTAAATAAATGTAACATTAACATTTCAATATCCTGTCTCTAATTAATCCATTGACAGGTAATTTAAAAAAGGAAAAACTCTATTTAATATAGGAAATCTTCAAAACTGCAAATGTGTGTCAAATGAATCCCGGAATGGCAAAATTAATATGAAAATAGATTTGTGGCCCTGACAAACCAGTTGAGAAATTAGTTTCCTTCAAACTAAAGAAATATGGAGTCAATTTTGTATGTAACTGGTGGTAAGCAATACTATTATATTATATATTGTTCTAGGTCTGAAATCAATGAGAAATAATTTTTGGGAAGTGAGTATAAGTACTGAGTTTCCCGTAATTTCGACTGAGTTATGACACTTGTGAGAAGAACATACATGCCTAATTGGAAAAATGAGACTATCACGGGCAAAATTCATGCAGCTCACGCAATGTTGAATTGCTGCCTTGATTACTCACTTGACAAGAAGGAAGTTTTCACTTCCGTCTGGAAATATTCCAATAATTTTGTAGTAAGCTCTGTAGATGTGCTTTACATATTGAATTGATGCAAGACTTAGTGCATTGGTGACATTTTTTCTTCTAAAAATCAAAGAGGGTGATATTTTTACACCCTGCAGTCGCAAAATATTTGAATTTAAGCAGAAGTAATGAAACTTTGTCTTTCAAGCATGCCTATCTGCAATGCTCATAGAAGTTCCGGAAGGCAAACAAAACAAGATATATGTTAGGCAGACCTATTGATGACATTTAAGAGGACTGTGTGGCTGCGTGGTGAATAAGTTAACATGATCTTTCATTGGCTTTTGTAAACTGAAGAAGTAATTATTTCAAGAGAACCTTAAGCTGGATGTATTCAGATGATATTTTCAAGTATAACCCCTTGTTTAAATGCTTTGCAAGTAAACAATCTGTTATTTTGGGCAAATATGTAGTATGCTAAGGGCACTAACGTTCTCTCAAATATCATCAACAAAATTTATGACTGGTCAGTTGCAATATCCTGCCTTAAAGAACTGCACCAACAATTGCAAATTTATTTATAATCTTGATGTTTCGTTTCATCTGAAATCATTGGCACACCAGTATGGAATTTTATATGTCCTCAGAGGTTTATTCACTTAGACTTTAAAGTACCACTAAATAGTCTTAGCCCAGTCTTCGTACCCAAGAAGTGTATAATGTAAATGTTTCAAGTCACCCGGGGACTAAGCAATTATCGTGAATTGCTCAACTGCCAGCCTTTCAGAAGCTCTAAGTGCTGCTCCAAACCAGTCTCTTAGGTAACACTTTTCTTGCACTAAATGCCACTTGGTGAAGCCCACTTAGCGTAAATGTCGCACAAATTGCAAAAATTCATTTCAAGCACTTTTTGATGAATTCTTCAAAAGAGTTTGGCATTTGATATAGAATATTGTAAGGCAATTAAATGAGCACTTTGTTTCCACAGTAAAGGTCAAATAACAAGGAGATAAAGTGTGAAAACTAGGAGAGATATTATGGTTATTCACCACAAAAAAGTGAATATGTGGTTTGTCACCCGAGGGCTTTAGCTAAACACATTTTCCTGATCCCGTGCTGAATAACCAGCTTATGCCTAGAGATAAACACTCAAACAATGAAACATGAGACAATAAGTGGACAACAAATAATAGGAATTATCGCCCTAGAATACTTTCATGTTATTGGCTGACAGAGTTGTCGAACGGTAAAATGTCAATTACTTTAGGGCTTGGTTTGACTTGCAACCATGGTATTCCTGTGTCATTTTAATCCTTTCCATTGAAAATATACAGGACAATCCTGATTATAGAGCAACGGTGATTGATCAATTAATTACAAACTGCAGGATTCTTATGTCTTTTCATCAGTATTTTATTGAGATTTTAGTCATGAATAAATGCAAAATTTGTAGCTGAGACTTATTCTCCTTACACCTCATCACGATTGTAACTTAAAACATAGGCTGCGCAGCAGCAAACCTTCAGCGAATAACACATTCAGAAGATTACAATTACACCATAAAATTGATGAGTTTACCAAATTACATATTGGTGAGCAATAGTGGTCAAGTCATGGCCTTCTATTTGCCCGCTGCCCTGCCATCTACCTATCTGCTTGCCAGAGTTTGTAAAACGAGAAAAAAGGCCTTATTAGGCTAAATTATGCATACGAGGGGCGTTCAGAAAGTTCGAGGCGTTTTTTTTATACGGACACTTATTTTCAATCTAGAACAATGAATTTTTCACAGAATAAAATTCAGTATATTTGGAATGGAGTTCCAAAATTGTGGACTATTTGGACATTTCTAAGTCATTCTGTGGTTGCAATGGAAACTGAAAGTTCAGCTTCTTGGGGCAGATAATACTGACACCTCTAAAGCCAATGCATTTTGGCTGTGAGAGACCTCTCTCTATCACTTGCATTAGTGAGATTGGCAATATTTGACACATAAAATATAATATTAGCTTTAAAAAATACTCCCAAGCTCACAAAAAACATTGATTCAAACACCTGACCCATTGAAGTAAATGTTCCTTGAAGTCCTCCAAACAAAGTTCTGTGAAAGAATTTCGGTCATCCAAAGCCTTTTCTACTCCAGAGCCTGAAACTATAGCCCCCATGGACTGAAGTAAGGGAAAACCAGGACTTATGTAAAGCAAAATGTCACAGGAATAGCTAGGATGGATAATGCTTTCCATTTTGGTCTCTTGTTCATACTAGCGAATCCATGCTTTCACAAGTCCTTATGTAGTCAGGGAAACACACCTTTGCCTCCTGAATTTCCCTTGCCAAATCTGGTATGCAGGAGTGCTTTCCTACATGGGTTCAGTGTAAGAATACACACATTTGGTGTGCTTGAAAGCATATTTAGAAGCTAATACCATATTTCTTGTGTCAAATATTGCCAATCTCACTAATACAAGTGACAGAGAGAAGTCTCTCACAGTCGCAATTTCTTGCCATTCTTGGTTTCAGTGTTACCTGCCCCAAGAAGCTGAACTTTCAGTTTCCATGGCAACCACAGAATGACTTAAAAATGTCCAAATTGTCCAAAACTTTGGAAATCTATTCCAAATATGCTGAATTTTATCCTGCGAAAAATTCATAGTTCTAGATTGAAAATAAGTATCCATATGAAAAAAAGCCTCGAACTTTCTGAACGCCCCTCGTATGGTACAGTTTCATGCATATACAAAGTATAGGTTATGAGCTGTCAGTTGGAAACCAAAAAATATAATGCTGCTTTAGTTTTCTCAATTTTTGCCAATGATTCAAAAAGTGTTAAATACACATCAAACGGCTCTGCTACATTGTATAGGTGATATGTGTGGAACATTTCGTTGCTGTATATGCAATAGTGGGCAAGTTTTGGCTCCGATGCGAAAAAGAAGTATTTTAAATATGTGACCTGCTCCACCAAAATGGGTTCAAAGTAGGCCTCCTGTCATAATTAGTTATGAAAATGACTTTAGTCTACTGGAATTGAGCTTTAAAATGATGTTTAGTATGATTCGATATCTCCATCCAATCCAAAGATGTGGCAACTCAAACATTGATAATAAGAAACATCAAAGTCTCAGAAAATGGAATTTGAATTTCCTGCCATTGCAATGAAAGAACTAAGAAAATCAAGAAGGACGCCCAATTCAGATAATTTAAAATCAGATTTTGGTTAAGATAGTGTTAATTAATCAAAGCAAATAAATTTTGCTAAAACGTGGTACCAACTGGTAAAAATCATCAAAATGTGACCTTTTGACACATTTTGCTCATTTCTAAGAAATATAGAATGCCTACTTTGAACTCATTTTGGTGGAGGAGGTCACATATTTTTTCTCAAAATTACACAAAAAGTATAGACTATCTATCAGTATGACCATGAAAAGGCAAACCTAGACCATGTAAGCCATATGTGTACCAAACTTAATCCATGTACAATTGTACATGCAATTGTGACTGAGTCCTGGGCCAGAAACAAAAAATTTTTTTTTTCGGTTTTCAATATTTCAAAAAGTATATAATATTTGGCATAAGACCTTTCAAAAGGCACTACTAGACCATATAAGGCATATGTGCGCCAAACTTTATCCATGTACGTGCAATAGTAACTGAGTCTCGGCCCGAAAAAAAAAATAAAAGTATTTTTATATTTTTTGTAATTTTTTCAAAACGTATAGAATATCTATCAATGATACCATCAAAAGGCACAACTAGACCATATAGGCCACATCTGTACCAAATTTCATCCTTGCACAAGCAATAGTGACTGGTCCTTGGCCCGGAAACTAACAAAAATAATTTTTATGTTTTTTTAATTATTTCAAAAAGTATGGTATATCTATCCATCAGACCATCAAAAGGCACAACTAGACCATACAGGCTATATGTGTACCAAATTTCATTCATGTATATTGAATAGGGGCCGAGTGCTGGCCCGGAAACGATCTATCCGCCCGCCGCCCGCCCGCCCGCCCGCCCTGCAAGTTCACTGAAGGTGAAAATTTCCTACAAGGTTCTCCCATCTTTGCAACAGTGGTGTCCCTATGGGGGGGGGCTAGGGGGGGCACCTCAAGGAGTGATACTCAACTGACTCAGATTTTGTTCTTATTTTTTCCCTAGTAGATAATTACCAAATAGTGGGAAAAACTGCATTTATGGACCTGAATATCTTTTAGGCTATTTTTAGGGGCTCTTTAAAACAAAGGGCCTGACTTTGGATCGTATCAAATAAAAGTCCAGATTTCAAATCCAATTATCTCAGTACCTTTCAAGTCTACCTCTGTTATATTCTAATGGCAAAATACATCATGAGAATTATAAGTAACAAGAAGCCTCCGCTGCCTTGTTGTAAGAAGTATAAGCCAAGATGATAACATGTAATAAATCTCCAAATGGTCTGACCCTTTTTGCATCATGCGCATTAGCGATCCAGAAATATCCTTTGGAATTGACTTGAAAGGCAATGTGGTATTCTCATTCACAAGATCATTTGGCAACCGAAGAATTTACATGAATTGCCCATTAGGCTTCTTTTAAGAAGCATTTAAGTACATGTGCTTCATAGGTGCCATTTTCTTAAGCAAAGAACACACTGCACCTCCTAATGGTGTGCGAGCAACAAAAGTTCCAAGGTGTGTGATCATGCAAAGAAATAATTTCACAACTGCCAGTGAAAACTCTGTGCTTTCTTCACTATTAATAAAGGATTGCTTTTGTAATACATATTTTGTAATACAGATTCTGATTCACAAAAGCATTACTTGCTTAACATCAGATGGCAAAAGCGCAGTTAAAGCATTGATCAGCAAGATAATTATGCTCAAGGAGTTTTTAAGCTTTTTATGGAGCTACTGTGGACTGCCAGATCAAGTGATGTTGTTACAAATAATGTGGAAGTAAAGCACAGAAATGGCAAAGAAATGGTTAAATAGAATTCTTTATTTCTATACAGTGTAGTGCAAAAAAAAACATAACAAAGACTATCATCCAAACCCGTGCTTTGCCTAAAACTCAAACTTATATTGAACTCTGAAGTTCCTGTGCATCAACAAATTTTAAATGGAGACATATTCATGATCTGAAGAAAAGAATGGACTTGGAAAAATTATTCGTAATCCATTAGAATCAGACAAAACCTCAAATGAAATGTTTTAACTTATTTTTTCAAATGTGAATAAATTAGGACTTTTTGTGTGAATCTTGCATCATAACTACAACCAATATCAGTTACTTGCAGCTAAAATATTAATTTATACGAACACATTTGTCTTTGAATTGTGTCACAAGTAAAACTTTCTTTTGGAATTTATAAAAAAATTGAGTATTATTTTGGACTGTGCATAATTCATCACTATGAATTTACTTCAGGTTTCAACTGTGTAGCTTTCACTTTGTTCTGGAAAGTCTGTTACCTCATACTCATTCTAATGCATAGCATGTCCTGAAATATTTCACCTCCAGCATGTAGAACATACTCCATTTTCTAGTCATTTTCCTGATTAGCTTTCATTGTGTTCAGCACCCCGAGTCACTTTGATAAGGCTTGCTCCTTCGTGATGTAATGAAATGGCTCACTTATAATGGAAGCATTTTAGCAAAAAAGGTGTGAAAAATTCATATACTTTCAAAATACCGTCTTTGTATATAGTAGCTTCTATGATTTTTGTACTTGGTAATTATAGCAATTGCATCTGACATACATAGTCCTGACATAACATCAAAGTTATATATTTATTTCCTGTCATAACATTAATGAAGTATTTACCTTGTATAGTTATGTAAACTTTAATGATCCAGCTTGGACAGTCTTAGATATTGGTTGACTGGATGCCACTTCTGCTTTGTTGATTAGTTTCAAATTTCAGCCTCTCAGATGCTATAGATTTGACCCAAAAAAAAAAGGCTGAAAATCTGTCGCATTTTATAACTAAAATTTTGAATTAAAACAACCATGCGTCAGGGCAGTTCATGACAATATCACTGGGGCTCAAGTGATATTAATTCACACAACAGCTTGTGACATTGTTACTAAGTGGCCATGACTAGCGTTTTTTTTTAGATAAAATGCAATACCGACGTCATAACTGGCACCACCAGTTTCAATTATCAAAATTATATAACTGACAGACAAAATATCTGTTAGTATTTTATTTGACCAAAAATTAAATTTCGTGGTGATGCCTTTTACAGAATTACAGTTGGCAGTTTTAGTCCTGCTGTGTAATGATATTCGTATGGCGTGCCCACTTGAATGTCATCACCGATTTTAGTTCTTTATTCTGCCCCAACAGTGAGTGGCACAACTTAACCAGTGGCCCAAGTGAATTCAATGGGTTCTCCTCAAATCAATTAAGTCCTGTATCACATTTTGTCTGACACAATTGCACTGGATCGATTTCTTTGTCATATCCAGTATGTAGAACAAACAAGATCTTGTTTTTAATGATAAAATAGGGATTGGCACACAGTGTACCTGAACAGCATACGTGAGGTGTCATCCGATGCACAATTTAAAATAGGGGGAATTTGTGATATGTGCAAAACAAATGAATTAGATTTTTCTTACATCAACAGAGAGTGATGTTACCACGACAGTTTCAATAAGTCTCTAATTTCAATAGATTTCCTGAGTCTCGCTCATGTTCAAAGCATTCGAAATTGCTCACAGACCTATTCTAGAATTTTGTGACAACTTGTAATTATGCTCCACTGCAACTGATTGTTAGATGTAAAAAATAGTCTGACCCTTTTTGCATCATGCGCATTAGCGATCCAGAAATATTCTCTGGATTTGACTTGAAAGGCAATGTGGTATGCTCATTCACAAGATCATTTGGCAACCAAAGAATTTACATGAATTGCCCATGAGGCTTCTTTTAAGAAGCATTTAAGTACTGTTCTATATGTGCCTCATAGGTGCCATTTTCTTAACAAAGAACACACACGGCCTAATGCTGTGCAAGCAACAATGGTTCCAAGGTGTGTGATCAGGCAAAGAAACAATTTCACTACTGCCAGAGAAATATCTGTGCTTTCATCTCTATTAAAAAGGATTTCTTTTGTAATACAGATTCTGATTCACAAAAGCATTACTTGCTTAACATCAGATGGCAAAAGCGCAGTTAAAGCATCATCAAGATATGACCAACAAGTTTTTTTCTTTGCTTTTTATTAAGATTCAGTGGACTTTTTAAAGCAAGATCAAGTGATGTAACTCACAAATAAGGTGGAAATAGAGCATAGAAAATGGTAACGGAATGGTTAAATAGAATGCTCTACAGTGTAGTGCAAAAAAGCATAATAAAGACTATCATCCATACTCGTACTTAGCTTAAGCTCAAATTTATATTGGACTCGGAAGTTCCTGTGTATGCACAAATTCTAAATGGAGACACATTCATGATCTGAAGGCAAGGCTACACTTGAAATATAATTCATAACCCATTAGAATCAGATAAAATCTCACATGAAGTGTTTTAACTTATTTTCTAAAATGTGAATATAGCCCTCTGGAACCAGACTGCTTTTTTCACCATCCTCTTATTTATTACCAAAACAACTGAAATTATTTAAATAACTGAATGCTCCCTTTCACGAAATATAGTATGCTCCCTAGGGTAAGATCTGTCCCCATCCCCTTATTTATTTCACAGTAGTTAAAAATTATTAGATTAATTGGATGATCCCTCTAATCAAACACAGTATGCTCCCTAGAATGAGTTGCGCTTGCGGTCTGGAAGAATGCAGCATAAATTAGAATCATGGGGGGGGGGGGATAGAAATTGAGTCCACTGGGACACCTTATAATGATACATAGTATCAAACTATTCATTCTATTTGGACAAACAGACTTCAGCCACTTGTATGAGGCAGTTATAAGTTTGAATATTAGCAGACGACAAATGACAGTTATTTGTTTCTTTTAGTGCCACATGTGGCGCCATCTATACCTGTACCTCTACACAGGCTTTAATAAAGTCACCACCTTTCATCTATTATAAGCAATAAATCAAATTTCATCATGCTACATGGGGGATACATACCAGATACACAACTTCATATCATTACTTTGAGTTTTTAGACATATTAAAAGCCTGTTTACAGTGATTTTAAGAGAGCTGTTTTGTGTCAACATTTATGATGTGTGATTTTGATAAGACCTCCCAAGATTCCCCTGTTTAGAGTTCAGAATCTTCCCATCAGTCTTCACTTTGGCAGGCATACTGATTTCAGTCTTGTTTGAGCTGACCTCCCATTTCTGACTGTCCCTCCACCTGTGGTATAGGCTTTTAATCAGAGGGACAGGTACAGTCTGTGAATATAGTATGACTTTTTGTGCAAATCTTGTGTGATAACCGCAAACAATATGTGTTAATCGCAATTAAAATATTCATTTAGACAAACGCTTTTGTCAATGCATTGTATAACTTGGATAGCTTCATTTGGAATTTATAAAACATGATTTGGACTGTTGCATAATTCATCACTCAGAATTCCCTTACGGACTACACATTGTAGCTTTCACTCTGTTCTGGAAAGCCAGTTGCCTCATACTCATTCTAATGCATAGCATGGCCTGAAATATTTCACCTCCAGCGTGTAGAACATACTCCATTTTCTAGTCATTTTCCTGATTAGCTTTCATTGTGTTCAGCACCCTGAGTCACTTTGATAAGGCTTGCTCCTTCGTGATGTAATGAAATGGCTCACTTATAATGGAAGCATTTTAGCAAAAAAGTTGTGAAAAATTCATGAAGGATTTAGCTGCAAGTGATTGCTCATATAGCCATGAAGTAGATATTAAAAGCAACAGTAACGCAACACCAAAAAGGATATTCCTGTTTTCAATTGATCCCCTTTCTACAAACCATAGGGAAACTGATGAAAATAAGATGATACCAACAACTTTTTAGCCTGTCGAAATAAAACAATGTAATACTTCATATACTTCTCATATCAATTAGCTTTCAAATGTATAGTTATTCTGAACTTCTAGCAGTAAGAAACAGGAAAGCTTACGAATATTCTTTTCCCAATATACTTTTCCCAATATTCTTTTCCCAATATACCGTCAAAGTCAAATATCTATTTGCCGATTAACATATATCAAGTTTTTACCCTGATTTTCGATGCTCAGTTAGACCAAGTGTTACGCATCACTGTGCGGTAAGAAATTTCCAGATTGTAAAAAGCTTGATGAGATACCCTCTTTGAATTTTACACTCAATCTTATGTCATCACTTTTCTCACTGTTTTCATTATCTTACTTTGTCATGATAGGATAATATAGCCAGATAACAATGTTTTTGTACTTAAAATGTATATACCTTAAGTTTAGATGAAGAAGCATAGGTTTTTATCTTTTATGTTGTGTGGGATTTGTGAGAATGTCAGAGTTCTTCTTATACTCCTTGGACTGCTTCTTTTGTCCAGTTTAATATACAAATTATTACCATCATTGTAATAACCTGATATTATTAAGCCAGATTATATCTCTGTCACAAGGGAACTGATTATAAAAGATTATGATGCCTTTTACCAGAGCAGTATTAGTGACCACTGCATAACAAAGGATGAGGAAGCCAAGTTCACATGAGTGGGTCTTTCAGTTGTTGACTGCCAACAATGGATTGATTGTGCAAGGTGCTATGGCTTGGGTGATGGCCTGGGAAACATTGGCGCTGTTCTGTATAAGCCTCTGCTGGTTGTTCGGTTGAAGTCTCTACTGGTTGTTCTGCAGAAGAGTCTACTTGTGGAATAGTATGTACATAAGTGCTCGCAAGTCTCTTTTATGGATGGATGATTAGACCTCTTTTATTATGCATTTTGACAGGAGACATCAAGAGAACAAACTTCGCTCTAAATCCTCATGAGAAATTACAGTACAGTCTGTAAATACTGAGGACTATTTATTGCCCACTTTAACATACAATTTTCAGAAATGCCCCTTTAACATTGGGTATGCACCTAAAAGTGAATGCTGGTTCTATTCCTGCTTCCCTGTCTACAATTGAATACACTTATCTTGATTCCAAAAAGCATTACTTACAAGTCATCGGAGAGCAAAAAACATAGTTGAGCCATAAGCAAGATGTGAGGAATTTTCATGAAGCTGCTGCAGACTTTTCAATGCAAGATCAAATAATGTCTACATGACTGACAAGTAAAGTTTTGGCAAATACAGAAAAAGACAAAGAAATTAAAGATGTTTATACATGTAGGCTGTAAAAGTTTCCATGGCCTGCAGATGTAGAGATTAATGGAATCTGCATTATCACATCTTGTTTTTGATAATGCATTACCAAAACTTACCACAGTCTCTCCTAAATTGAAATGGGTTTTTCCTAAAATTGAATGAAATCCTGTATGACTTTTCTCTGACACAACTGCAGTTTTTTCTCAGATGACAGCATGACATTTGTAGAAGGAAAATATCTAATTATTACGATGAGATTGGAATACACTCCCATACGGTGTACCTACTTGAACGACATGAAGTGTCATCTGATGCATAGTCTGAAAATTTAAAAAGTTTCCATTAAGTACAGCACAAATGAATTTGATATTTTTTCCATTAAACTGAAATTGATGTGATCGTGACAGTTTCAATAAGTCTCTAATTTCATGGATTTCCTGCATCTCGCTTGTGTACAATGCTTCAGAAATTTCTCGCAGACTTATTTTAGAATTTTCATGTCAACTTGTAATCTGCTACCCCACAGTGTATTAGACATTTATGATGCATTTGGCCTGCATGAATTAGGAGATATTTGTATTGAATGTTACTTGTCACCATGCAATAGCCATCATACCTAGTGGGAGGAGATAGAAGCAGGCCAGAGCTAGAGCATGTGGTTTCCTGAAATTGTCTACTTATAGACAGATTATTGCTTGCAAAATTTTACTGATTATTACTAAAAAAATTGTGATTCTGATGGCACAGGTTAGATAGTAGCCTGACATTGTTTATAAATACACTCAATGAGCTCTCCAAAAAACTAAGGACTAAGCATTTCAAAATTGCAAACTGATTCTTAAAAAGCTGTTGACATAAATTTGGAATGAAATCATTCAAAATCAATATAACATTAGAATTTCAATATCCCGTCTCTAATAAATCCATTGACAGGTAATTTCAAAAAGGAAAAACGCTTAATGGAAAATCTTCATAACTGTTAATGTGTGTCAAATCATTCCCAGAATGGCAAAATTAATATGAAAATAGATCTGAGGCCCCGACAAACCAGTTGAGAACTGATAGTTTCCTTCAAACTAAAGAAATATGAAGTCAATTTTTTATGTAACAGGTGGTAAGCCATACATGTATATATTGTTCTAAGTCTGAAATCGATGAAAAATAATTTTTGGGAGGTGAGTATAGGTAATGAGTTTCCCGTAATGCCAACTGAGTTATGACTCTCCTGACAAGAAAAACATGTATGCCAATGTGGTAAAGGGAGACTATCATGGGAAAAATTCCATGCAGCTCACGCAATGTTGAATTTCTGCCTTGATTACTCACTTGACATCTGGAAATTTGTCACTTCAGTCTGAAAATGTCCCAATAATTTCGTAGTAAGCTCGAGATGTGCTTTAGATATTGATTGGATGCAAGACTTAGTGCATTTATGGCATTTTTTCTTCTTGTATCGAAGAAGGTTATACACCCTGCAGTTGCAAAAGACTTTAATTTAAGCAGAAGGGATGTCAATCTGTTTTCATTATGTTTTGATGAGATGTTCAAAGTTTAGTGTTACCCCTTGTAGATCTGGACTAAGTGAGCTTTCATGTTTGGTAATGTGTAACATTCATGTATGCTAAGGACATTAATGCTCCCTCAAGTCTTGCTAATAAAACTTCTAACTGGTCAGTTGCCATATCTTGCCTTACAGATGATTTCATAATTGTTGACACTGAGACTGAATTATTATTTTTTTTCTGGGACATGTATTCTATAGGGAAAAGAGGCACGAAAGAAACTTTTCAAAATAAAATAGCATGTCCCTGAAACCCAGAAAAAAATCACTTTCAGTCTCATGCAGTGTCTACAAATATGAAATCATCTGTGAAGGACTGCACTTCCTATATCCAATTAATTTATAATATTGATGTTTCATTTTATCTTAAATCATTGGCACACCAGCAAGGAATTTTGTATGTTCTCAGGGGTTTATTCGCTTAGACTTTAAAGTACCACTTAGTCTAGTCTTCGCATCCAAGAAGTGTGATGTAAATGTTTCAAGTCACCCGGGGACCAAGCAATTATCGTGAATTGTTCAACTGCCAGCCTTTCAGAAGCTTTAAGTGCTGCTCTAAACCAGTCTCTTGGGTGACACTTTTCTTGTACTAAGTGCCACTGAATGCAGCCACTTAGCGTAAATGTTTCACAAATAGCCCAAATTATTCTCATTCACTTTTGAAGACTTATTCACACAGTATGACATTTGATATAAAAAATGGAAGGTAATTAAATGGGCGCTTTGTTTCCACTGTGGAGGGCAAGTAAACAAGAAGTGCAAACTTGTGGGTCATTCCATGGAAAATAGGGAAATTACAAGACTGATTTTGGGGGATTATCGAACAATGCCTATCGATTTTCTTGAAACGCATAATTTTGGTATTGAAATTTTAGCTGAATATTTTGCAGGTTGAAATTCAGTTTGTTGACCCATAAGCATCTGACGACAGCTGGAAAGTTCCAAAAACATAAAATTTATCATTTCTGTTACGATACAATTTCTGTGTGATGTACCCTGTATGTATGAACCTGCATGTTTCAATCATTTATTAAAGAAATAGTCAAGTGTCCCATATTCACTATATTTTGGTTCTCTATGCATGACTTCAGTTTTTGCCTGTATTTGGGATGAATGAAAACTGAAAAGTAACAGAAATGATGCTAAGTCTAGCCCCTAAAGCACTAAATCCACATTGATATCTTATAAAAATGAGACAAAACTATCTTTACTCCAAAGCACTATTGGAACACTGTTAGATAAGCCAATTCATGTCCAGATCAGAGCAATACATAAAGCCACACGGCGGTTTAACTTACTATAATCGTAACATGAATGATGTTTTGTAACAGAAATGATGATATTGTAACACAAATGTTGTTAACTTGGAAAAATAGCCTCATCTTTGACTGTACAAGATTAAATTCAAATCAAATTTCATCCTAATCATTACAGCGAATGCATAAAATGGTTCAATGCCAACTGTGCAATTTCATAAATCCTCTGTCTACATGTAAAGCACTCGACTCATTTCTTGAATATTCTGCTATTGCCGTGTTGTGGCCTCACCAAAATGTTCTATAAAAGGCAATTGATTACTTTGTATGGAACTTATTTTTAATCCTTAATTGTTTTTAATCTGTGTCCAGTTATGTTATTTCTATGCACGGGTAATGTAGGCTTTGCATCATCTCTGTTACGATATTGTCATTCCTGTTACATTTGAAGTGTAAAATGTAACAGAAATGATGCGTAACAGAAATGATATTTTTTCATTCAAGCATCAATAGCAGCATTGAAACAAATGGCTTTTAAACCATCTACTCACCAGTTGATCATGACCGTATAACCCACTCAGTACATGATTGCCCATTCGCTCAACATGTTTTATACATGCGAAACATGCGTAACACCGATGATCCATCAAAAACCTACTCAACAACAATTATTTTGATGACGACTGTCAGACCATTTTTGGTGATACTGATCCAAATGAAAGTTTTCTTGTGGAAAAAGCTTGCAAGTGCTGACACCTGGGTGTTGTTAATTGAAGTGCAGGATCAACTGGGCTGTGCCAATTGCAACAGAAATGAAACGTAACAGAAATGATGCAAAATAAGAAGACACATTTTCGGTGAGAAAATGTAAAGTTAAATTTAGTGCTACAGCTAAATAATGCCATTTGGTGTTTCAGCTTAGCCAATGCAATAATTGAATGAACTGACTGCCTTGTTACAGTCACTTTTGAAGATATGTATGCCATTTAAACTTGGAAATGAAACAAAAAAGACATTCATTTTGTGACAACTCAGCCAAACATGGGACAGTGCATATTTTCCACATGCAGCTTTATTGAGAATTTGGGTTTATAATTTCATCTTGTAGGTATAATTGAGGCAACAAGCTAATTGTACAGACCTCAATCCCTCCAGGAGCACAATGAGATTGGTTTATATCGAGAAGACACAAATTTCCCTGTTTTCTGTGGAATGGCCCAAGTGTGAAAACAAGAAGAGACAATGTCTATTACTCATCATGTCTCATCTAGTGCTAAGGGCTTGGCTTGACTTGTATAACCATGGTATTCCTGTCATTTGAATCCTTTCCACTGAAGAAATACAGGACAAACTTGGCTAGCTACTCAGCGCATTTTATACACTCAATCTTTAAACATCAAAAGCAATCTGCTTCACATAAACAAAAGCAGGTACTCCCGATCTGAATTGTGGCGAAAAACAAACATTTTTATCGTTATTTTTGAAAATATGTTGGAATAAATATATATTAAAGTCATTTCAAGCAAGCTTCATTCCAATTGTATTAGATTTTAATATGGTTCAACCTTAATTTTCTGATACAAATCGTACATGTCTATTTCTTGAAATTACTACTTCCAGATATAGCCAATAAATTGTCAATTTTGATATGTTAATAAGTCAGTCTTTTTTTATTCAAGTGTCGAGAACTAACACAGAACAATGGCCTCACAACAGCATGGCACACATAAAAACTGGAATCTTAGAGCTTTTGTTGATTCCAATTACATGCACAATGCAGTTTCTTGGAAGGCACCATAGAAACTTTAAGAGCCTATAAACATATATCATTTCTTTGCCATTTTCCTTGATCGATGCCTACCAACACCTTTTTTGTGAGTCATGCAGACGTCATTTGATCTTGCATTAAGAAGTCTGCAGCAGCTTCATGAAAATTCCTCACATCTTGCTGATGGTCTAGCTGTGCTTTTGCTATCTGATGATTTGTAAGTAAAGCTTTTCCGAATCAGGACAAATGGCATATAATTGTGAACAGCAAAGCAAGCATATGGAAACACCATTTTGTGGAAGGTGCATTTCCAATGACAAAGGAGGAATTTCTTAAAGAGACTATATAAAAAGGAGCAGTTATATGCGCCTGCATTTTTGGATCCAACCGCAAATTCTAAGGATTAAGAGCTTTGTTCGTGCTGTAGTCATCTTGAAAGTTGAAATGGTGGTTGGTGTTCAATGAAATTTCATGGAAATTTTCATATTTGCTTCCAAAATTTCCATCTATTGCTTGTTTGGTTTTATGCAAACAAATCATAGATGTACAATTTTCTGTGTTATTTTTTTTTGGTACATCCTGTCTTGGTAAAATAAAAGGTTGGCCAGGTACACATTCCCATGAATGGCATTTATGCCACATTTGGTGTCAAAGCTGCTGTAGCACATTCTTGACAGAAAGTTTGCCGAAAAGGTGTATACCTTTATGGTTTCTCGATATAGTACAAGATAAGTGGGCTTGAGTTCACAAAAGTTTGCTTGTAGAAAGGTTTTGTTAAAATATGCAGAGCCACATTACAACATTATTCGATTAATTTATGCTTTTGCTCATATATATTTCAACCAAACCAATTAATCTGTCATTATAGATAGTGTACTATCCATAAAAACACTTTCTTTGCAAATGATCTACAAATTTAATTATCTTATATTTTTTGAATATATCTTATACGGGTGAACATGCCTGATATTTTCTGTATTTTCATATGGCCCACCATAACAACAAAACGTTGTCACTGCAGATGTTATTTCACCATACTATGATGACACATTCTAACATAGAGATTTAACCAGGGTTGGGCATGAGTACACATGTTTTCGTGTGCTCTAGTATATTTTTCATATAACATCACTGAGGCACGTGAATCAGCAATGAACACATGCACACATTCTTATAATGCGGTTATTTCAGGAACATTTCATCGCTTACAAGCATATGGGGTTACTGTACCCGGTATTGTAATTGTTGTAGTCCAATCACATTGCTGACCTCCCTTAAATCCTTGTTCATCATTTGGTTCTTCTTAACATCTTTTAAAAGTTCTTGGTTATGGAACATTTGGAAAACAGGCAAAAATAGCTCTTTAATTGGATGGGTGTGCTTAACAGGTTTTTACCCTGCTCATCGATGATACTTGTGATACACTTCACATCTAGTTAGATCCCAGGTTTAGACACTTCTCGTCAGTATCTTGCTCCTGAAGATAATTTTAGCAAGACATTTACACAAGTTAAAGATGGTTTATTTGGGTATTGTAGTGGTAGTTGTTGTCATTTTCTAAGAACCCAGACATTTCAGTCTGCTTCGATCACAGCATTTCTTATATAGATAGATAGATAGATAGATAGATAGATAGATAGATAGATAGATAGATAGATAGATAGATAGATAGATAGATAGATAGATAGATAGATAGACAGATAGATAGATATGGTAAGTGCAGCCCTCTAAGCCCAGTTATGGGTGCTCACAAGGGTTGATTGATGAGATGGGAGAGAGAGCGGGAATCCTCAACATGTTACACATTTACCACATGTGAGGGATCTTTTACTTGCCCAGCACAGACGCTGATTCAAGGAGCCGCCAATTTAAGGTCTCATATCAAATGTAGTCTTGCGTATAATTGGCAGTATGTAAACAATAATTTACAGGCTTGATATTCTGGTTTTCTAGAGAGTGAGACTGAATTTAAGCAAATATACACTATAATACAGATTTACAGTAAAAAAAAAAAAACAGATTGAGTATAGGGTACAGGGGTAGATCTATGGTGATGCTTGTCTTCCTCAGCTAACTGTCCCATGCAGTAATCCATTCAACAACATATTTCTTTACGGTATGTTGGGATGCAATTGGCCATAAGAAAGTCTTTGACTGATCAATTGGGTTATAGGGCGCCTAACTTTGCTTACTAAAGAAGTGTATCAGACCATTATTGTCAATTGAGCACTGGCACATGTGGTCCCTTGATTATCTAATCTCTTACAATAAAGATTTCACTAAAGCAGATGAAAAGGTGAATGCACCAGAACAAATCATCCCACATTTGATGTATTACTAACCTACTGAGAACCTCTCAATTAACACTTAAGAAAGATACCATTTTTCAACAGTTTTAATAACTGTGGGTTTCTGGGTTACTTACAATGAAGTCATTTAGCTTAATTTTATATGTGCATCAACTGTCATTAATCAATAAAATAGTCAAAATGTAATGTAGCATAAAGTCAAGAAAGTCGAGTTCATTAAAGCTGTTAAAATGAATCCATCAGTACTATTGATAAGTCAATAGCTACATGATATTTTTAACAAGCACTTTCATCAAAATAGACATGGTTTTGCTGGTTAGCTCCTTTGGTAACACTCTGGTTGTCCAATCTTAAACTCCCAGGTTTGATTCGTAGGGGGGGGGGGGGTAGTCGCCCCCAAAAACGTTGAAAAAGGCCAAAATTCTAGAAAGAAAGCTAGAAGAGTGGTCAAATGAATATTATCAAAAAATCAGAGGTTTCTAACCAATATAATATGACATTGGACATAGTATGAAATTTGGGTCGTGAAAATCGGACAGACCTCGCTGACCCCGAAAAAAATTCCGCGCAGCCGGTATGCCTCAGTCAAATTGCATATGTATGGGATTCAAGCCAAAATCATCCATCCTGGAAATTACACTTACAAGACCATAGCGATTGAGACTAAAAAGGAAGATAGCCTATGTTTCCCAAGCAATCGCCCATGCTAAGCACCCTTCACAATCCCTCAAGTGTTAGCAGTCAACAACTGAAAGACCCACTCATGTGCACTTGGTCTCCTCATCCTTCATCATTCAGTGGTCACTGACACAGCTGATGAAAGGCAGATTAATCATTTATGATGTACTCCAGCTGACAAATGCCTAAGATTACTCAGAATAGTAGAATGCCAAAAGATTCAGTCACAGCAGAAGTAAATGGATCATAAAAGTACAGTGATCAGGGTCAGTGAAGAAGAGGAACTGACTTTGAGACAGTCAGAGATGCTGTAAGAAGCTTGTATCTAGCCAAATTTAGATTTACTAGTACAATTTAAGACAGAGATAGGATTGAGATATCAAAACATAATATAGGTTTTTTTTTTAATTTTACATATATTTGTATAGTATATACTCAACATTGTCAGTGAGAGCTGACATTACATTCAGTTTCAATTTAAATAGGAATGGGTGCTGCCCGACAGTTCAAAAGAGCTAATTGTTTATAGCCTGTCATAGAGTGCATCCATAAAGCCACATTGAACTGTTTCTACTTGTAATTGCGATTCCTGCTGAGGACATGGCAGACTGAAAGGAGATTATATGAAAGTCAGTCGCAGTAAGACCCTCCATCCTCCACAAAAAAAAGTGAAAAAGTGTGGAATGTATTGAATCTCAAATTTCTGCAAAGTGGCTTGATCAACACATATGCCATTATGTTCACTTTCAAAGAAAGTAGGGGAGACCGGGGCTGGTTGTCACAGGGGCAGGTTGTCACACTGTGTAGAATTTAAACATGCTCTATTTCTATTTAAAGCAAGTAGGAGCACAGCCATTGCACTTGAAAGTCAGTACAGGAGTAACTTAAATCTATCTGGTGAATATATACCTTTGTCATTCGAAATCTTGATGTCATATTGGAAATTTTTTTAAGATTCAGCACTCGGGGCATGTTGTCACACTTTCGGGGCAGGTTGTCACACTTTTGGTTTAGAGTTTGAATGTAGGAAGTGAGAAAGTGAAATCCTGAATGAGACAAGCGATTTTGGACATGTCAGGAATCCCCTACTAGCCCAGTGCAGACCTTAACAATCATGTGACTCTGAACAAGGGTGCTACAAAAATTTGACTTATCAAGGCAACAGAAATGCATTTTGATAGAAAGAGGGTGAGTGCAGACAGTAGAATTTTTCTGCAAATTCCTTTTGAAAACTTGAAATAGATCTATTTAGACGCTATGCCTTTTCTGCTTACATCATCAATCATCAGTAGAATGTACTAAGGATATGACAATTTAATATCCATGAGAGCGTGACAACCTGCCCCGAAAGTGTGACAATCTGCCCCAAAAGTGTGACAACCTGCCCCAAAAGTGTGACAACCTGCCCCGAAAGTGTGACAACCTGCCCCTGTGACAACCAGCCACGGTCTCCCCTATTCTTAGTTCTAGAAAATGGGTAAGGAAGGGATTGATCAAAGATCTTAGCAAAATCTACAAAGATGTTTCATTCGGATGGAGGCAAGGATTGGAGAAGGCAGTGACAAAACATATTTCCATCATGATGAATCCCACATTGCACAATTTTCTAAAACGTAACCAAAGAAAGAATGTGAGAGAAAAATCACTCATGCCTTCATTGCAGTCTTTGTTTTATGCTCATTAGTGTAAAACAAGATTTCTTCATCCCACTCCCACCAAGTTCTCCGTGGATGGATGGATGATTAGGGCTCTACATCTTGCATTCATGCACTTGCTTGACTAATTATTACAGGAGGGGGACAATGTCATGAGGAGAAGGATGATTGAAACTGCCATCCAGCACGGCATGACCCGGCAAGAGTGGGATACGAAACTTTACTCAGCTATTGGTAATTCATCAAAGTGGTGTTCCATGAACAGAATAGTTATGTAAAAGTTCTCCAGAGCTTTGTACTGTTACAGAACAGTACAGATACTCCATGTACAACTTGCAATGGTTATTGTGATATACTGAAAATCAATTTTACTTACTACAGATTTTTTACCCTCGGCAATGAATATTGCCGTCGGGTATTGTAGTTAGTATGGCAAATTTTTGTCCGTCCGGCGGGCGGCCGGGCGGCCGGGCGGCCGGGCGGGCGGGCGGGTGGGCGGGCGGGCGGCGTCACACAATGTGTATTGGCCTCTGTGCCAAAACTATTACACCTATATATATGAAATTTTACACATGAATGGGTCTTATAGTGTTAATGTGCCTTCTGGAGTTCATATTTATGTAATGACCACAGTTTTTGTAAAATATTGAAAATTCGAAAAAATTAATTTTTTTCGTTTCCGGACCAGAACTCAGAAACGGTTATACCTATGGGCATGAAAATCTACCATAATATGTATTAAATACCCTAGTTGTGCCTTTTGGGGGTCTGAATGCTCTACCTAAAATAGATTTCAAAGAATGAACCAAAAATGTAAAAAAATGGGTTTTTTTCAAACCTCTGCAATTCCCTCAATTTTAGACTAAGACAATTGAAATTTAGAATTTAGTTGTCTAAAATATTGCTCTTTAAACTACTTGAATCGTTTAGAGGGTCCATCTAACGAATTTTGCATAAAAACCAAAATACTGAAAAAAGAGTAATTTTTCACATTTTTCTTGAATTTTGGTATCTCACACCAAAACAGTAATAACTATATTGGTAAAAACCAAGAGGTATTATAGATAAACCTATCAAGAAAGAACTTTCATGGCCATTATGTAGTTGACGCAATATTTTAGGCTGACAAAACAAGTTTAAAATTCACAAAAATATGAAAATATCAATTTCCTGGCCATTTCGTCTCTAATAAAGTCATAACATGCTCTTTAATATGAACAAAATGAATAATCATGAATGAAATACATGGTTTTCATGCATATATCTATTACATCATCATATATTTGAACATAAAAATACAGAAATTGCTAAAAATAGGCAAAAACTATAGACCTTTCAATTGTCGCATTTCAGTCAATTTTGGATCTTGGTTACTCAAAGTGCCATACAATGTGCCCCAAGTATTTTATTTTTTTACGTGCATGTAGTTTATGCAATTTTTAGGCCAACAGAAGAAGTATAAAATTCACAAAATGTGAAAATACCAACTTCCTTATAAAGTCATGCAATGCTCTTGAATATGAACAAAATGTATAAACATGAAATAAACACACACTTTTCATGCATATAACTGTTATGTCATTAGATTTTTGAACATGAAAAGACCGAAATAGCTAAAAATATGAAAACAACCGTAGACCTTTGAATTGTCACATTTCAGTAAATTTTGGATCTTGGTTACTAAAAGTGCCATACAATGTGCCCCAAGTATAATTTTTTCATCACATTCTTCCTCAGAATTTATATGGTTTAATATGATAAATTGTATATATTATATATACAAATATGCTTTATGCACATACAATGTAGTTCTGACTCAGGGGGCCTTAGCACTCTAAACTTTTGACAAGAAATCTCAAAACCCTCCTTTGCTCAAATCTAAGCTGAGTGATGTAAATTAAAGGAAAGACATTAAGTTAATGTCAGCTTGCTTTTATTTATTATATTGCATAAAAACTAAATGTGATCAAATAATGATCGCAGAAATGATTCCACTAAATACTTGTAAGGTTATTCATAAATTTACTTGGCATGCAACAAAACCTTAATTCTATGAATTTCAATATTTCATTTTATATCCAAAGATATTTAATGTTGGATAAATCTGAATTTTAATTAATGACAAAACTCATCCCAAACATATTTTAGCCCCTTGAAGACAATAAGTGTCACTGCTTTGTTGGGGAACAGGGTGCAGCTTTTGTTGAATGGACGTTATGTAACATGATGTCACTAATCCTCTCCAATGACCAAACCCAAGAACAAAGGGGAGAGTACAGAAGCAGTTAAAAAGCACCCCTGTATTTCTAACAAAATTCCCCTTTTTCTTAGAAATATGTTCAAACTGCATTGATAGTCTTAGTTTTTTTAATCTTAAACATTATAATGAAATTTCCAATTCAAATCCGAAATATAGGCCAAGTAGAAGTTGAGATATGACTTTTTATATCCCATGCAGGCCTTTTTTTTTGCCTTTTCAGCTATTGTTATACTAATACAGCCAAGTTTGGACAGCATTTAACCTTTTTGGTGTTAAGTAGTAAATGTATTAGTCTTATTAAAAAGTATCTGTAGGCCACACATTGTTTTTAGCTTAATATTTAAAATAGAAAGATTGGATAGATAGACAACCTATCTAATATTTCTGTTTTTAGGTAGGCCTTTACTCTATTAATAATTTATGATAAGATGATAAAGGTAGAATAGGCACTATTAGGCAGATATATAGACAGATATATAGATAGATAGATAGATAGATAGATAGATAGATAGATAGATAGATAGATAGATACACTGTAGATAGATAAATAGATAGATAGATAGATAGATAGGTAGATAGGTAGATAGATAGATAGGTAGATAGATAGATAGATAGATATATAGATAGATATATAGATAGATAGATAGATAGATAGATAGATAGATAGATAGATAGATAGATAGATAGATAGATAGATAGATAGATAGATAGATAGCTAAATAGATACACTGTAGATAGATAGATAGATAGATAGATAGATTGATTGATTGATTGATTGATTGATTGTTTGATCATCTATAATTATGTAATCTAATACATCCAGAGAATCATGGATGGACGGATGATTGGGACTTTACCTCCTGTATTTATGCACTTGGTAGGCTAATTAGGACAGGAGGAGGACATAGCAATGAGGTGACCCTTTTAGTTCGTTGAACGAGCTCTTTTCAGTACCTTGAATCTGTTGAATGCTAAGGCTGGGAATTTGTCAAAATTAAATACAATAAAACATCAGATAAAATAGAGAAATGGACATTTCATTAATCTAAAAACACTTTCCGTCAGCCAGAAAGAGTGAGGAAGCTTGAGAGGGTCAGCCTCCAGCTGACTATTATGATTATACAAATATGCTTGATACATTGATTGCATTTAGAAATAGTTAAGAATATATCTGTAGGAGAGCATTGATATATATGTTCATGAACATATGCGCTAAAAACTTATGAAAATTTTAAAAATTTTGACCCAGCTCTCCCCATCAAGTGGGAGACTTGGGCCTTACAAAGGGAGACTGGGCCATCTAAATATGACTGGGTTGGTAAAGCTGTAGTTGAGGGTCATAACCTATCGCCAGTATGTCAATTGATTTCACCAGCTGCAGAATAGCCTGCTGATTAGCTGAGGGTATGCTGCCACGCAGCCTATGTTTATTATTCGCTTGACGCAATCACACATTAAAATTAAAAGTTTCACGACCTTGAAATTGACCTACAATGAAATGATGAGTTTATGAAAGCATTGCAGTAACATACGTGAATGGCTGCATCTAGAACGTTATGGCATGACCTGCACTGATAGTGTTGCAGGTTTTTTTGCAACTGGAACACCACATGAGTAATGCTAAAGGTGAATGTAATATTGGCTGATCTGGGTTGTTTGTCATGGACAACAGGACACTGGCTTAGAATGATTCTGCTTGATCTCTTTATACTCCCAATTTTGAGGCAAAATATTCTTCATAATATATTGACCTTTTAATTTTTGTGATTTTTTTTTTATTATCATGTATTTCCAAAGTAGAAATGTTCTCTTTGCTCTGGCTCCAGTCATTGCTGAGATATTCGTAGTATAGCCATGTTGTGTTCTGGCCATGTTCTGTTTTCTGAAAATAACCTTTTCTTTAGCAAGAAAGGAAAGCGTTATTTAATGTTGTGCACAGGTGTTAGTTACAGATGTTTGTCATTGTCTAACAGGGTTAGTTCAAATGTACCTAAACACTTAATCACGACATGTTTTTAATTTTTCATAAAGTCATGCCTGCTATTTAATCACTAAGGATATGGGAAAATGCCTTTCTCTTCTCAAACCTAAATGTTGTTTATTTCATGGATATTGTGTCCTTGAAGCAAATTCTTCGGTAATTGAGCACATGCTTAAATGAGTCTGAAAAAAAGGTAAATTTCTTGAAACCCTATTGGTAATGTCTGATAAAAGGATATTCAATCTCTATGCATATACAATGAATTTATTTAGAAAATAATGCTACTGCAAAATTTCAATTTCATTATGAAATTTACCATATCTTTATCCAGTTTTTTAAAAGGTTTTATTTAGATATTATTGCGCGATGCTATTGGCGTATCTTGCATGGGATCAGGGGATGCAACCCCCCTCCCGCTGGCATCAGGGAATATCAAGGCAAGTCCTGACCAAAAACAGGGCAGATCCATTGCTCAGGTCACATCCGCAATATGTTTGAATTTCAGGGCAAAATTGCGACAGCAGGCCCCTTCCCACAAAATGACCATCGCATACGCTTATGAGCACAGCACTCATTTGCAATGTGAACAGATCTTAGGGCATTTGTTGATTCCCATTACATGCACATGTACAGTGTGGACAGCTACTGGGACAGCTCCACAGCCGATAAACGTATCTAATTTCTGTGCTTTTCTCTCAGATTTACCCTCACCTTATTTGTGAACCATGTTGATGTCATTGGAGCTTGCATTAAGAAGTCCAGAGCAGCTTCATGAAAATTCCTCATGTCTTTGCTGGTGGTTTGGCAATGCTTTTGCAGTCTGGTTTCTAAATCAAGACAGATATATTCCCTTGTGAATGGGACAAGAAGCATATTTAACACAGTTTTGTGTATTCAGAGTTTTTCTTATAGGGTGGGCTCAAAAAACAGTAGTGATTTGAGTAAATCACTAAGCATTCATGGGAGTGAAATCACTGAGAAATTCCTCACAATACTAAAAACCTTTGCATTCTGAGCATCTCAAAAGCATGTGAATCAGTTATGCAAATATTCTTATAGCATGGTGATTTCGTAAACATTACATTACAGGCTGAGGCATTGTAATTGTTACATTCCAATCATATTGCTAACCTTCCTCAAATTCTTGTTCAGCGTGGGTTCTTCTTGAGACCTGACTTGGGTATGGAACATCTGGAAATAGACAAAAGAGCTCCTTAATTGGATAGATGTGCTTAACAGGTTTTTACCATGCTCATATGTGATACTGATGATGTACTTCAGATCTAGTTGGCCCCTAAGAGTGGAACACTTCTCTCCAGCGTATTGCTCCTAAAGCAATTAAACTCTAGGTCAGGACAGAAGCAACAAACAAGAAGGATACTTTTAAAAGTTTAATAATGGCCGCAGTGCCTCTCAACTCAGGCAAACACATAAGACGAACAATCAATCATACAGAATCACACACACATACAAGACATAGACACACAGATAGACAAAGTACAGTGAAGTTAGCTCTTGGCCACACAGGACCAGCTCAAATAAGTATGTATTAGAGAGTGTAGACCCACGAATATCCGTACAATAACATGTGAAAATATAGATAATCTGAGCAAATTATATACAAGAGATAAGAATTAAGAATTCTAGAATAACACAGGTACTAGTGTAGCAAGAAAGTGGGGCTATGAGAAGCCCTAATTATGGGGAATTGACCCTTAAAAATGGGGCAAGGAAAGTTGTGAGACGACAACTTATGTGTTTCAGAGTTGAAATTTATATAAACTGAATTTTGAATGCTCCCATACGAGGAGAAAAATTTTAAGAGAAAATGAATTTTGATAAAACTAAGAATCCTACCACAAGGCGCGGGCGGGCGGGAGAAAAAATTGAAGTGCGACGTGGCGCCAAGGAGAGAAACAGTTTTATTAACAGGCTGTTTGTAACAGCTCTAGACCTGTTAGAAACACCAGGATAAGGAGAAATAGAGGAGAGAAAACACGGTGTGCAAAAGAGACTTGGACACTGTCAAAATGCTCACTGAAAAATTACAGTCTGAGCGAAAGTATGCGACCTGCTATCTGTCCCCCTGTTTAACTGTTTTTAGTTCTAAACTAAAACATATTTAAACTCTAGGTCAGGACAGAAGCAACAAACAAGAAGGAAACTTTTAAAAGTTTAATAATGGCCGCAGTGCCTCTCAACTCAGGCAAACACATAAGACGAACAATCAATCATACAGAATCACACACACATACAAGACATAGACACACAGATAGACAAAGTACAGTGAAGTTAGCTCTTGGCCACCAAAACCAGACCAAGAGTGCAGGTAGAACCCTAGTGGACTTGTGAGGAGAAATGAGATGAGAGAGTGAAAGAAAGAGGCTAGGCATTCACTCGACGAGGGAGCGAGCCAGGAGAAAAAAAGACTCAGGAGAGGGACGAGTATAGATGGTAGGGTGCATCAAACGCCCTTTTTCTCTCAAAATATAATCAAACATGAATGAAGTTGTGCCTTTTGATTGGAAAGACACTTCTGAGAAGTTTAAGTGAAATCGTACTATGGCTAGGGGTACCACACTGGCCATCTTCCCCAGCACATAAATTAGGTACCGCCGATCCGCGGTTTCCCATAAATTCTCAAATTTGTGTGCAGAAACATGTGGTTGTTATTTTTGAAATCAGCATAAAAGTACCTTTCAAATGAATGGCAACATCAATGGGTTATCTTATAAATTCGTTGTAATAATTAACTATTATTATGTTGTAATATTAATATTTCGCAGAAACATTGTTATGATGTTTTATATCAATGACAGACTAATTTCTTGGCTCAGTCATATTCAATAGACATTCTAGAAAATATCTAATATTATAATGTATGAAAAACATTGAAATTAGTACTGATAGTATAAGATATGTCAAGAAATGCTAAATCTGAAATTGCATCACATTAAAATTCACTTATCTTTGAATCTGTGATTTCTACACAATTTTTTTCAACATAATCTCCAAAGAAAGACTTTTTATGTAATGATTTTTTAGTTATATTGTTTTCAGAAACATTAATTACTCAGTTCTGGCTCATAAAATGTCATTATTTCGAAATGTTAGTGCTGTTATAAAGGAGTCATGGGGAGAGGTACTGGATCCGTAAAAAAGTTGCAGAATTGGATAAATTGAATGCCAGATATTCTGGAAGGACAAGAAGGTGAATGTCTGAAAAATTTGGGCAGAAAGCAACATTCAGGAAAAAGATAATTCATTGGCTTTTCGAAATAAATGATGTCCCATACTCTTGTGGTTTCGTGTTCACTTTAAATAACACAATATATGCAATGCGGGTACTCATTTGAAAGCTCTTTCTGAGAGGAATTCAGATATGATAAAATTATTATGATACAGCTGTTATTGGTAAAAATATTCAATACCGCGATTCGGCGATATGTCATTCTGTTGGTTTATTTCAGCCTCTTTGTGGTACCCCTAGCGCTATCTCAAACTTTCTGAAAATTTGCGTGAATTTTCTAATAGTCAAAAGGAACATTCCAAACCATGTTTGGTTGTGATAGAAAAATATGAGGGGCATTTGATGCACCCTAATAGATGGAGTAGGCCTCCGACCTCCAGCGCCCCAAGCGCTTTATATCCAAGGAGGAGAGGCCAGACTTGGCCGCCTGAGTGGCGGCTCTGGCCCTTATAGAATGAGTAGAAAATCGGGCCGGATTGAAGCCTGAGGAGGCCACCAGAGACTTAAACAATGAATTATAGAGGGAGTAGGTAAGAATAGCTCCCGAGGAGAGTTGGAACAAAGGAGATGTAGGGGGGGGAGGTAGATCGAGTGAAAAAAAGGTGCAT
The DNA here is from genome assembly GCA_026936325.1 of Platynereis dumerilii. Lineage (NCBI taxonomy): Eukaryota > Metazoa > Annelida > Polychaeta > Phyllodocida > Nereididae > Platynereis > Platynereis dumerilii. The sequence continues at coordinate 8,561,954 of JAPTHN010000001.1, read as the reverse complement.
AAGGCACACAGCACACACCTTGGCGCCCGAGCAGCCCAAAAACACTAGAAACCCATGAGGGGCAGTCTTAGATAAGAGAACTCGAAAACTCATACAAGTTGGATTACGCTCGGGAAAGAAGACAATGGAAGATCTTAAAACTATCACGCCGTTCTCAGGGTCCGAGCAAAGCTCGGATGCCCTGAGGCAAGCGAAGTACTGGAGCGTAACTGCGGACGCCAGGAGGAGATGATCTTGAGCTGATGAGAGAGCATGGAGAATTGACTCAAGGAGTTGGAAGGTGAGGGGAGTGGGGCGACGAGCACTAGGACCACTAACAAACACTGCTTTTACTGCAAGGAGAACCCTTGGAGTCCATATCAGGGGCTCCGGCAGGCCGATCGCCACGACCCACGCTCTGAGCCCTGATAGGTAGGCCCTGATGGTGGAGGAAGCCAGGGCCTCAAGGTGGAGGAACGCCACAAATCTCAACAATTTTAATTCACACAAGGGGAGCGGGTCAAGGTCATGGGAGGCTGCAAAGGCCAGATAACGACGTACTGAGGTAGTATAAGAGGCCCGAGTCTTCGGGGCCCAACCCAGGGAGACGAGAAGGCGAGCGTGAGAGTCGAGCCCTGGAAAGAATAGAAACAAGCCTAAGTATCGGCAAACGCTGCCATGAACTTCTGGTTTGGCCAGGTCATAACGTCAGACACATGGGGATTCCTAGCCTTAAACTCGTCTATGCGACCCCTAGAGAGGTCGTCTGCATCAAGGTTATCCTTGGTGTTGATATAAACTACCGCAGGAGAGATGTTAAAAGACTCTATACAGAGGCACCATTGCCTCACGAAAACCATGAGCGGCTGAACAGGGGAATAGAGACTGTTGAGAATGTTGCAGACTACCATGTTATCTACATGGAAGACGACCGGGCAGCCCTCCAACCGAGAGGCCCAGGTGAACAGAGCCGAGAGAACTGCGTGGAATTCACGCCAGTTTATAGACTGCAGAGAGAGGGGAGCGAACGAACCAGAATAGGAGATAGCGAACCACTCCTCCTGACAAAGAGCGCCAAAAGAGCTATTACTGGCGTCAGAGTAGACGTGGATGGCATCTGTCCAAGAGGGGGCATAGAAAGAGCAGCCGTTGTGGGCTTCAATACATTCGGCCCACCAAGCCAGATCACCACAGGCCTCCTGGTTAAGCCGAATATTGTGGTGAAGAGACTTGACAGACTTAGCTGCGTGAATCAAGCGACTAAGAAATGCCCTCCCAGATCTAACAACACGGGCTGCAAATGAGCATTTGCCAATCACGCTCAAGAGCCGCCTCTTGGACAGAGTGCACAGGGAAAGCCAGGACTTAACCTCATCCTTCAGCCCCGAAGACGCTGCTGAGAAATCCTAAGCTCCCCCCTCTCCGAGTCTATAACGATCCCCAAGAATTCCACAGTAGTACTAGGTTCAGAAACCTTAGAGGCTTGGATAGAGAAACCCGCCTCTCTACAAGTATGAAGCAAGACATCAAGACTGGACTGGCACCTGGTGGGAGAAGAGGCTAGAACAAGGAAATCATCTACATACCGGACCATATGGGTCACCTGCCCCCCTGCCCTAATAATCTTTTCCAAAGATGAGGCAAAGACGTTAAAGAGGAAAGGGGCTGACCTCAATCCAAAATTGAGGACCCTTGAAAAATAAAATAAAGAACGACCATAAGAATCGGGCCACGAGAAGCCCATCAGGTGCCAGTCCAGAGGCGAGACAAACACATGCTTATAAGCGTCAGCTAAATCGGCCTTCGCCATATAGACTGGGCCCGGGCCCAGCTCCAAGCAGAGACGAACAGCATCATCAACAGAGCTATAGGAGAAGGAGAAATCCTCAGAGTCAATTAACGAGTTTACAGAGCCCTTAACCGGGAAAGAAAGGTTGCGAATTACACGGACCTTGGTGCTATTCCTCTTGGGGAATGCACCCAGCGGGGAAACTATGTAGGACTCAAAAGGAGGGACACGAAACGGGCCATGAAGACGGCCGGCTGCCAAATCAGCAACGATCACCTCGGAAACCTGGGTCCGATATTGAAAACTTGATGGCCAATTGGGGGACACAATGACTGAGTCGGCTTGAATACGACCTATCCTAACCCCGAGAGAAATTTGGGAAATAACTGACTCAGCCTCGTCCTTCGAATAAACCCGAGGTAATTCTCGACTCCAGAAGTCTAGATTAAATGCTGGTTGAAACTGGGGCAGCGCCCCTGGCGGACTTACAACCAGGCTTGGGACACACTGACTGGGGCTCGGGTCCCCCACAACCTGCGCACACATGGTTTCGTTGGCAATTATCGCCATATTTGCACTTTTTGGTTTGAAAGTTGAAGCATATCTCGTTTTTAAGATTGGAAGAGACACGAGATCTGGGCTTGCCTGTACTGGCGCGGGCTCCCCCTTTTTGAGGACAATCAGAGTAAGAATGGTCAGGAGAGGCACAGGCGGAACACTTGAAAACCTGCTTAGCAGCACCGGCATGAAAGGTGGTGACGAACAAGGCATGATCAATCATACTATTAATTCACGGACCCCTTACACTACTCCAACCAAACTACTCATTGCCCAGTTATGAAAACTTGCAACCAGCTTTTCTTCATTGTCCAGAATGTCCTTAGCCGGGTTTCATGTTAAAATTACAGTCACAGAAACTGAAGTGATGTTTTCTCATAATCTAACTTCGGGCCAGTAGAAAACACCCCCGTGCTTGTCTTCACGGGTCTTATGCTTATAGCTAAATGCAAAGGAATGAGCCTGGGCTAACCGCTGTCGGTGCCTTGTGTCGTACGAGTACACAAAAGGAAATTTGAATTTTTGGGCTACATCAATTATAAAGGCACGATACTTTGCCATCTCAGTATACATTTCCTCACCATAGCATTTGACCATTAACATCTCATAGTATACCCACGCCTCTTGCCACTTCAGTACAGAAGTGATTTGTTTTTTAGCTTTGACACTCTTAACTTGTACATTTCCAGCATTGTCAATTACACTGCGAATCTCGCCATTATCGTTAACACTGTCATTCAAAAACTCTTCCAGGTTGACGAACTCACCCTGAAGGGCCCTAGATGAAGCCCGATAGTCAATAAATTCAAGACCCATACTGGCGTTGCGAGGAGGTGGAGGCCTCATTGAGGGGGCCTGGAAGACGTCGTTGTAACGGGAGGGGCCCCAGGCGAATGGAGCCATCGTAGCCCTCGAGGACATCTGGTCGAAGGTGGGGGCGAATCTGGCCGCCTCGTCATGGACAGCTTAGAAGGTAGGCGCCTGGGCTTCCCTGTCAGCCCAGGATGGATAACCATGGCCGCCAAAACCGCGGTCGTTCTGAGGCCTGCCCTGGCGAACTGCGGGCCCCTGTGGCACCATCGGGCCACGATTAAAATAGTTCATATGGGCAGCAGCATTGGCGGATACGTCTCGTTGATCGAAAGAAGCAGCATCACGGGCGAACTTCACCCTATTGGGGCGAATAGGAAATGGCACCGAAGCCCCTTGGGGGGCGAAGTTGGAACCCTGGACTGGACTGACCGTGGGGCGAGATGAACCGGCCCCGGGATGAATACCCTCGAATGAATAGGAGTCCCACGTACCAATGTGGTCTACGGTGTCATATTCAGCAAATTGAGAGCCACTTCTATCGATGTCGTCTCGCCCACGAGGTGAGCCGTGCGGAGTGGGCTGGTCGAAATTCTCCTTTGGGTTCTCCTCCAGTCCAGCCCCGTGGTCAAATTCAGAAGAAGGAACCACGGTACACTTGCTACCGGTCCTACCGGGGTGACCCTTGCAGGAAAGCCCACATCTGGAGCATTTCTTGGTCTTCCTGGCGCGACCCATGTCGGCGACCTGGATGTCGACGAAAAAAGGAACTGGTATCAGCGTCTTATAAGAATAGCAATGGCCCCCTGTGGGGTATGAATAGCAAGGAAATTCGTAAAAGAAGCGTTCTCACCCGGAGATATACAGTACAAATTTCTAAATGTGGCTCAACTTAGCTGTCTGTAGCTGTTCATTACTAGTCTTATCCATATCTATCCATAGCTATCCATTTCTATTCTTTTGTATACACTGGATTCTCTTTACCCCTTGTTTAAACAATGGTAATTGTGGATAGCCATGGCTAGCTATGGATAAGTATAGCTTAGTTTAGCTTGGGATGGCTATGGATAGATAGCTAAGGCTAGATTTTAAATGACGAGCCACTTTTAGAAATTTGTACTGTAGGACTGGGCCCGGTTTGGGCGGTTCTCAGAACGTAGACAAGTTCGTAGACAATTTTCTGGTCGACAGCACAACTCGCCCTCGGCAACCCAAATGAATCTCCAGTCAACGTCGCACCCTTGAGGCTGTGAAATCAGGCAGATAGACGGCAGAAACTTCTCTCCCCAGTAGTGAAAAACTTGAAGAATTAATGCCTCAGAAGAATGAATGCCTAGCCTCAGATGAAAGTGCACTGTGCAGTGTGCTCAGCTTGAAGAAAAAATTGAAGTGCGACGTGGCGCCAAGGAGAGAAACAGTTTTATTAACAGGCTGTTTGTAACAGCTCTAGACCTGTTAGAAACACCAGGATAAGGAGAAATAGAGGAGAGAAAACACGGTGTGCAAAAGAGACTTGGACACTGTCAAAATGCCCACTGAAAAATTACAGTCTGAGCGAAAGTATGCGACCTGCTATCTGTCCCCCTGTTTAACTGTTTTTAGTTCTAAACTAAAACATATTTATCCTTGCAAGACATTTACACAAGTTATATGTTTTATTTTTAAAGCATTGCAATGGCAGGTATAACCATTGTAAGAACCTGAATTAAGTAAAACAGGGTTACTTTGGCCGTTTCGGAGCACCAAATTTGTGTTCTGAGAAAAACTATTTGTTGAATATCAGCAGTAATTTTTGTACCATAAAACAGCCAGTACATTGAGGTTTTCATCTGTCAAAAAGCTTTTCAAAATCTATGATGTTTCTATGTTTTACTACATAATTACAGGGTCGGCCACAGTAACCCCGGAGTAGGGGTAACTTTGGCCGCCTTAGATTTTGAGCAGGAAATACCATGTACCGTAGTAGAATTTAATTAGTTATGTTATTTTGGCCACCCATGCAAAAAGCCGAGGAATGTATTTTTGTAATCTAAAATGAGTTGTGATTCATTTGCAGATTTCTGAACATAAATTATGTATTGATATGTGTACTACACTCTGTGTACTACTGCCTCCTAATTCAGAAGGACATAATGTGAATATACCCCACTTTTTAGGCCACAAGAACATAAGATACACTACCAGTCATAAAAGGTGTAATTTTAAAACAATTTTTAGCAATCATATGACATCTTACATTTCTATTTTTCAATTTTTTTTTATAATTCACCAATGTAACATTATGTTGACAAACATCATAAAAATAATCCACGATGACAGAACTTTGTCTGATGCTATTTGGATGAAATCATATGTCTACGGTGGTTCACAGCTTCCTTGGCACCCAGTACATCATGGTTTATACTATGCTTGTTAAACAACACAAATTGCAATGATTGCATTGGACAATTTACATATTTTTTAGCATTCATGGCAGTCAACATAATTTTCAGGGTAATGCTACTGTTTGTCAAATCAAGGTTTACACCTCATTGACTGCAATTAACTACAAATTGTTTCAACTCTCTTTAATTGCCATTTCCAGAGGTGGCCAAAGTAACCCCGACAATGACTTGGAGATTTGGGATAACATTGGCCGTAGGCCAAAAATCACTAAATTACATAACATAAACTGCTCACACCTAAAGACGCACACTTCCAATGGGTCAATACCGTACATTTATTTTAGAAAAAAAATTCATTGTCACTTAAGTTTGCCAAAAGTTGATCGAAGCAGGATAAAATTATGTTGAGACTGTATATTAAGTTTTGAGGTGACAGGTGAAATAGTGTGACTTCTTTGGTCAGTAGCTTACCGAAAATTCTTCCTGCAATACAAACAGCTGTTAAAAGGAAGATATAGTCTATGTTTCCCAAGCAATCACCCATGCTGGTCCCCTTCACAATCCCTCAAGTGTTAGCAGTCAACAACTGAAAGACCCTCTCATGTGCACTTGGTCCTGAATTGATCTCCTCATCCTTCATCATTCAGTGGTCACTGACACAGCTGATGAAAGTCAGCATAATCATTTATGATCTGCGTCCAACTAACAAAGGCCCTAAATGACTCCAGGATAGTCGAGTGAACAAATGATGCAGTTACAGCACAGGCAAATGGATCATAAAAGCAAACCAGGGTCCATGAAGAGGAGGAACTAAGAAACTTTCAGACACTCATACAGTGTATATACCACAAGAAGCTTGTCTCCAGCTAAAATAAAATCAGACACAGTTGATCAGATTTACTAGTACCATTCTGGACTGAGATAGGATTGAGACAATATGTGAGATTGGCTTGACAACTTCAGTCACATGAATTTCTCTGACACTAAGTATTTAAAGATGTCACTGGAATTGCTGTGGTGTGTTTCATGTCTATTATTGCGCCTTTTACTGGTTTTATCGATTTATATTTGTTTGTGTATTATCGGTCTTATAATGTATATATTGTTATAATCAATGTGAAATTGTTATTTCCCTAATTATGCAATTATGGGGGTCAAATAAAGAAAAAA